>OX451735.1:103154474-103207543 GCA_948472305.1 Vicia faba | reverse complement strand
ATATATTATATATATATATATATATATATATATATATATATATATATATATATATATATATATATATATATATATATATATATATATATATATTTATATATATATATATATATATATATATATATATATATATATATATTAATATATTATATATATTAATATATATATATATATAGTATATATATATATATATTAGTATATATATATATTATATATATATATATATATATATATATATATATATATATATATATATATATATATATATATATATATATATATATATATATATATATATATATATATATATATATATATATATATATATATATATATATATATATATATATATATATATATATATATATATATATATATATATATATATATATATATATATATATATATATATATATTAGTATAATAATATTTAATATTTAAAAAAAGTATATTTTGTATAAAATATTTTCAAAAGAAAAAAACGAAATAAAAATCAGAAATAAAATATATTTGCATTATTTTTCTAGTTTTTCTAAATGATAGTATATATATTATTTATGTACAAATGGTTCATATAACAAATAAATGCCTAAAAAATATAAAAATGATGTAAAAAATGTTTTTTATGTTTTTAATATTATTAGGAAAATAAATAAGTCAGAATAAAAAAAGAAAAGTCAAAAAATCATTAAAACAAACAAAATGGGCTCAGGGGGTATGAAAGCAAAAATAGGATGTGAAGAGAAATGACACAACAGGCCCAGCCCATGAAGACCTTTCTTCAACTTTCAGACAGCTTCTTGTTCAAAAACACGCGCCTGTACTCAAGTTCAAACATCTAGATTCCTTGACTTTTTGCACAAACTTTCAACATAAGAAATGTTAATCATCAAGCCACGATTCTAAATATGTAAAGAACTCATCCTAACTCTCAGAAATGAGAGAGAATTTTATCATTCCCAAATCCTAACCTAACTTTTTATCAACATTCAGACCTTAAATTCTCATAGCTCAGGCAATATAAATGAAAAGTAAAAGTATGTACAGATTCAGGGGCATGAGTAGAACACTTCTTATTCACAAACTTAGAGCTAACAATGCCTACATTAAGAGTTAGAAGTTCAAGAAGATACCTGTTCAGTTGAAGTTGTATCTGGCAATGGGGGAACTTTCAGGGCAAGATGATGCTCTGTATAGCTTGCCTGAAGTGTAGTGATGCTATTCCAATGCTTACTTTGCTTTGAAACACCTTGAATCGAGCTATGGACCTTCAAATGAAAAACAAGAAAGTGAAAATGGTGGAACTGATTAGAGGAGTTACAGGTCGTGTTTTATGTTTGGATTAGCTTCAGGGGATGTTGTAGGATGTGTTTGATGTGGTTTTAGCAAGAGTGTATGAAAGGGATGAGAGTTGGAACTCAAACTGCAGCAAGCCCTGTTTTTGTGCAGTTCAATGGTGATTTTGAGTTTGTGGAGGTATTGGAGGTGAAAGGCTCGTGTTCTAGCTCAGTTAGGATGTCTTGAATGTGTACAAAATATTTGCTTAAGGGTTCTCTTACTGAGATCAAAGTTGTGTCTAGTTATGCCATATTTCTTACACTTTAAGCAACCAAAAGCCAAGTTGGTGTTTAGACAGGTAGAGGCCCCCATAACATGCTGCAAACCTTGTCATTGATCAGTGTGATTAGTCCCTAAACTTGTGCCAAGGGGATTTGATCTGTACTTCTTGGATTTTCATTTTGACATAAAGCTTACTTTTGCAAAAATGGTTAAAGTGCTTTATCTATTTTGGATTAATCCATCATGCAATGCTTGAACACATAGAAAATGGTCTTGGCACAAAGAGTTTGCATTAAATTTATGAGTGTTGGATGGTTTAGAGGCCTGTAATCAAGGGAAGCATGCTGATTTGAAAAATTGCACAAGTTATGAACATGGAAATTGGCCAATTCAAAAGTGAGTTTTTGCCATATTGCAAAATTCGATTCTCTCAAGTCATGAGGTTGTTTGATGAGTTCTTGGACATTTTGGAAAGCTTGGAATGTGTACTACAATCCATCTTTGAAATGCAAATTGAAATTCCAAGGGGAAGTATGTGAAAAATGGTCTTGAAGTTAGGTAAAAACCTTGCCTAAAAGGTCAAAATTTCACTAAGTTAAGAATGGTTTAGTACCCTTATTCCAAAAATTGTAACTTGAGATACAAGCTTCTTTTGGGAAAACTTTGTGAATCAAAGTTGTAGACTATGCAATATACTACAACTTTCATGTTTTGACTTTTGCTTGAATCCAAATGAATCTTGGTGAGAAAGTGGGGCAAAGTTGGGAAAAAATTAGGGTTTTTCATAACTTAGAAAAATTCTAAGTTATGAAAAATTCTCATTTCAAACCCTAATTTGCAATTTTTGATTTCTTGGTGAACAAGTTTCATGATTTGGCATGTTTTTATGAAAAATGAATCTTGACTCTTGATTTTGACCAAAAAGTCAAAGTTTGACTTTTCAGTATACAGTCAAAATTGATCAATTGACTGGGAAATTCAACTGTCAATCTTGTGTACTTGGGATCTTTTGAACTTGTTGAGCATGTCAAGACAATTCTATGGGGTCCTTGAGTCCATATGTGAGCTTGGTTTGCCATTGGCAAGGTCAAACAGTCAAAAGTTGCCTTTGGGGTACAACAGTTGCCGCTGTTCAATCTTCTTGAATCCGAAGAGTTAGATTGGCAAGTTTGCCTTTCGTGACTCGAGGGTAAAAGGAGATTGGACACTAGAGTGCCCTTAAATTTGCACTCGTCAAAGCAAGGGATGCGGGAATGGGCTTAGAGATGCCATTTGGAGATGGGCTTAACAATGCCATCGGGAGGAATGACAGAAACTTGTCGGGGATGGGCTTAAAGATGCCATCTGGAATTAGTATCAGGAAGGTGTCCATGCTTGGGACCATCTCTGAACTGGGGGTCTGAATAAGCAATAGATTGACATCCGTTGTTGGGAGGAATCCGTAAACTGTTTTAAAAAATTGCATCTGAACAAGTTGATAGATTAACATCCGTTGTTGGGAAGAATCCATAAACTGTTTTCAGAAGTATGGAGAAGAATCTGAACAAGCGATAGGTTAACATCCGTTACTTGGAGAACCCGTGAACTGTTTTCAGAAATCTTGAAGTTGAATAAGCAATAGAGCAGCATCCGTTGTTGGGAAGCGTCCGTAAACTGTTTTTAAAAATTGAGAAGAGTCTGAACAAGCGATAGATTAACATCCGTTGTTGGGAAGAATCCGTAAACTGTTTTCAGAAATCTGGAGAAGAACCTGAACAAGTGATAGGTTAACATCCGTTACTTGGAGAACCCGTGAACTGTTTTCAGAAATCTTGAAGTTGAATAAGCAATAGAGCAACATCCGTTGTTGGGAAGCGTCCGTAAACTGTTTTCAAAAATTGAGAAGAGTCTGAACAAGCGATAGATTAACATCCGTTGTTGGGAAGAATCCGTAAACTGTTTTCAGAAATCTTGAATTTGGAGAAAGAACCGGCGTAGGGTTCCCTGATGATGAGCTCGTGTAAAACTGCATCTGGATAAATCTGGGATAAGCATTAGAATGTTGCCATGTCTGGGTCCTATCGGAACTATTCCTGGAAAGAATCTCGGAAGATAATGATTTTAGTCTATCGTCTAGTCTTACCTGAAAAGGTAAAGAGTTAGTTGTATGCAATGTCATGATGCATGATACAATGTATGTTATATGATATGAATGTAAATGGATGCGCATGTAAGCTGGAGAGCTGTCTTGCAAAGGATAGATGAATCCAGGATGGCTGAAGATAAAAGTATCTTGACTGCTGCTGGGAAGAATAATTCTTGGTTGTTGCTGGAGAATAAAGAGCTTGAGTTGCATACCAATCTTCTGGGGAATTCCTGATGACTTCTACTGGGGAGTTCCAATCTAATAGACTCATGCTGGGGATGTAAGACTGAGAATCTTCAGTTTGGTGGGAAGTATCTCTGGCGACTTCACTGGGGAACTCAAGATTTTTCCCTCCCAAAACTCTGTAGGGAGAAGGTTCATTAGTCTGGCTTCGCTGGGGATTGATAATTTGAAGTTTTAGCTCGGCTGGGGATACTGAAACTTAAATTCTGAGGGGAATTGAGTTCTGGAGGATTCTCTGGTTGGGGATAACAAAGATAAACTTCTCTGGGGATTGTATTGATAAGTTATGTTGGGGAACTTTGATGAACTCCGCTGGGGATAGGAATAAATTTGGCGAGTGCGATCTTCCGTGGCAATAAGCTGAGGATAACCCAGTTATAAGCCCTTGTGAGGAATAACCTTGAATAAAGCTCGGGAGAGACGTCCGTACTCTGCAGGGGATAAGCTTCCAGAATCTACTGGGGATAAGCCTCAAGACTTGCTGGGGGATATGGATTCCAAATCTCCTGGGGGTTTCCTTTGAAAGGGTATCAAGATATCCAACTGTATCTTCAACCTATCAGTAATCCTCTTACTTGATTCATAAGGAAATGATTATGTTCAAATGCATATGCCTTTTTAACAAAACATTGGACGTTTCTCAAAATAAAACAAATAGTGCAAGAGAAAAAGTGAAAGGAAATGACACAAATTTCTGGGAAAAGTATTTGTATTAACTTTCTCCGAGTATATTTGTACAAAGGAGACAATCATCCTAGTAAGAGGATTTTGTCGTAAATATTTGAAAGATTTATACAAAATAAAGATGGCTATGTGAAATAATTCCATGGGATTCCATTCCGCTATAGCCTTCACAACTCTGAATATCTGTCCATTCAATGCTTCGTTTTCCGATGACTGGATTGTTCAGAAACCTAGAACTGGTTGATGAAGAGATTGTCTTCGAAGTGATCCGACGAGACATAGTCATACACTTTAATTCCCTAACTTTAGCATGAATCTCCCTTTCGGGTTTTCGATCCACCGGGAAACCCCTTTTTGCCCAAGCCGCCCTTCTGGGTTTTCAACTTGCCGGGTGTACAGATTTTTTTATTTTTATCCCTAACCTTTGCCTGAACCGCCCTTTCGGGTTTTCGGTCCACCGGAATGCCCATTTTTGCCCAAGCCGCCCTTTCGGGTTTTCGACTTGTCGGGTTATTTTATGCGTAGTATCTTTTGACTATGTCTGCGTTCGCAGGGTGCGGCAAATCGTCGCCGTCCATGGTGGTCAGAATCATTGCACCACCAGAAAATATGCTCTTGATCACAAATGGTCCTTCATATGTAGGAGTCAATTTGCCCCTGGGATCACTTTGCGGCAAGATAATCCGCTTGATTACGAGATCTCCGACTTGATACACCTGACGTCTGACTTTCTTATTGAAGGCCTTGATCATCCGTTTTTGATACGTCTGACCATGGCATATAGCAGCGAGTCGCTTCTCGTCGATCAAATTGAGTTGATCAAGTCGGGTCTGCATCCAATCATCTTCATTCAAACCTGCATCCTTCATAATCCTTAGAGAAGGAATCTGGACTTCCATAGGCAAGACAGCTTCCATGCCATATACCAAAGAAAACGGGGTTGCCCCTGTTGAAGTACGTGCCGTCGTTCGGTATCCATGTAGAGCAAACGGTAACATCTCATGCCAGTCTTTGTAAGTGACTGTCATTTTCTAAATGATCTTCTTAATGTTTTTGTTCGCAGCTTCAACAGCACCGTTCATCTTCGGTCGATAGGGAGATGAATTGTGATGATAAATCTTGAATTGTTCGCACAATGCGGTGATCATCGTGTTATTCAGATTTGTACCGTTGTCTGTGATGATCCTGTCTGGAACACCATACCGACATATGAGATTTTGCTTGATAAAGAGGGCAACCACATTTTTAGTAACAGAGGCGAAGGAAGCTGCTTCGACCCATTTAGTGAAATAGTCAATGGCAACCAGGATGAAGCGATGTCCATTGGAAGCCGTGGGCTTGATCTCTCCAATCATGTCAATGCCCCACATTGCAAATGGCCAAGGAGCAGTCAGAACGTTGAGAGGAACCGGAGGGATATGAACTTTGTCAGCATAGACTTGGCATTTGTGGCAAGTACGGGAATGTTGATGGCAGTCAGCTTCCATGGTAGACCAGTAATAGCCTGCCCTTAGGATCTTCTTAGCCATTGTATGCCCGCTCAAGTGAGTGCCAAATGTGCCGCTGTGTATATCAGTCATGATCAACTCTGCTTCAGCTTTGTCTACACATCGGAGTAATACACAATCATGGCTTCGTTTGTAAAGGATGTCGTTGCTCAGGAAGAACTTAGCAGCAAATTTCCTTAAGAACTTCTTGTCATTTACGGAAGCTCCTTCGGGATAATCTCTAGTCTCGAGATACCTTTTGATTTCATGGAACCAGGGTTGTTCCACTACTTCTTCGGTATTAATCTCATGACAATGCGCAGGTTCATCCATTCGCTCGATGGTGATTTGGGGAGCCTCGTTATCCCAGTTGAGTTTAAACATGGAAGACATTGTAGCTAGGGCATCTGCTAGCTGATTCTCTTCTCGCGGGAAATGCTCGAAGGTAATTTGCTCGAAATGAGGCAACAATGTCAAGACATGTTCTTTGTACGGGATAAGATTAGGATGCTTGGTATCCCACTCTCCTTTGATTTGACTGATAACCAAAGCTGAGTCCCCAAATACGATCAAAGATATGATCCCCAAGTCTATAGCAGCCTTGAGACCAAAGATGCAAGCTTCGTATTCAGCCATGTTGTTTGTGCAGCTGAAGCAAAGTCGGGCCGTGAAAGGTGTGTGACAACCTTCCGGGGAGATGAGTACCGCACCGATACCGTTTCCAAGTGTATTTGAAGCACCATCAAAGTACAGGGTCCATCGGGATCCCTTTTCGGGTCCGTCATACGGTCCGTTACTTTCAATGTTGTCCAAATTCATGATGTCCTCGTCTGGGAAGTCAAATCTCATGGGTTGATAATCCTCGATAGCTTGATGAGCCAGATGGTCAGCTAGTACACTCCCTTTTATAGCTTTTTGGGTGGTGTACTGGATGCCATACTCAGTCAGGATCATTTGCCATCTAGCTATTCTTCCAGATAAAGCGGGCTTTTCGAAGATATACTTGATATGATCCATTTTGGAAATCAACAAGGTTGTATGAGTCAACATATACTGCCTTAGTCGGCGAGCAGCCCATACCAAAGCGCATCAAGTTTTCTCGAGCAGTGAGTAGCGAGTCTCACAGTCGGTAAACTTTTTGCTAAGGTAATAAATAGCGTGCTCTTTTCGACCAGACTCGTCATGCTGGCCCAAAACACACCCCATTGAGTTATCCAAGACGGTCAGATACATGATCAATGGTCTTCCTTCGACGAGCGACATCATAATAGGAGGTTCTAGCAAATACTCCTTGATCTTATCAAAAGCAGCTTGGCAATCATCGTTCCATTCGACTACCTGATCTTTCTTCAAGAGTTTGAAAATTGGCTCACAGGTAGAAGTCAGATGCGAGATGAATCTGGCAATATAGTTCAAGCGCCCCAAGAATCCTCTAACCTCCTTTTCAGTACGGGGAGCATGCATCTCTTGTATTGCTTTCACTTTTGCAGGATCGACTTCAATGCCTTTGTTGCTCACAATAAATCCTAGAAGTTTACCAGACCTAACTCCAAAAGTGCACTTACTTGGATTCAGCCTGAGTTTGTATTCTTTCAACCTGGAAAACAACTTTTCTAGATGTTCAAGGTGCTCTTCCTCTGTTTGTGACCGAGCTATCATATCGTCTATGTAAACTTAGATCTCATGATGTATCATATCATGAAATAAAGCTACCATGGCGCGTTGATAAGTTGCCCCTGCGTTCTTCAGCCCGAACGACATCACCTTGTAACAGAAAGTGCCCCATTGTGTGACAAAAGTTGTTTTCTCCATATCCTCGGGGGCCATTTTGATTTGATTGTAGCCTGAGAATCCATCCATGAAGGAAAACACTTTATGCTGAGCTGTATTGTCGATCAAAATGTCAATGTGTGGAAGTGGAAAATCATCTTTGGGGCTGGCCCTATTCAAATCCCGGTAGTCCACACACATCCTAACTTTGCCATCTTCCTTAGGTACTGGCACGATGTTAGCGACCCATTGAGGATAGGACGTAACAGCCAGAAAGCCAGCGTCGAATTGCTTCATCACTTCTTCTTTGATCTTTCCAGACATGTCAGGCCTCATTCGGCGGACTTTTTGCTTGATCGGTGGACAATCCTCTCTTGTGGGGAGACGGTGAACCACGATGTCTGTGTCTAAACCCGACATGTCTTCATAAGACCAGGCGAAGATTTCAACATACTCATTCAACAACTATATCAGGCGTTCCTTGACACTTGGTTCCAGATTGGCACCCACTTGCACCTCCTTCCGGTCTTCCTCGGTCCCTAAGTTGACAGTTTCCAATGACTCTTCGTGCGGTAAGATGGCCCTTTCCTCTTGCTGTAGAAGTCTGGCTAGTTCCCCTGGTACTTCACAACCTTCGTCATCTTCATACTCGGCTTGATTGACCAGATCTTCAGAGTTATTGAAGGATATAGCAGAATTGTCACCCATGGAATCCGGAGTGGATGGGTACCTGCATTTGTGAGTGTGGGTGTGTGTAAGGGATAGCCATCCTTAAACAAAAATGCAAAAGGAAAGAAAATGAACACAAGCAGTTTATCAAATGAAAAACGTCCAATGAATCATTAAACATGGCATATGGATATGAAAAATAATCAAAACCCTTACAAATGGACCTACATGCCCCGGGCAAGGCATGAGGTGAAAAGATAGTGTACGGATTGTTTGAAAATAAATATTACAGACCAAATAAGAAATGTTTGACAGATAAATTACTGATGAATAAAAGTGATGGGGACAAAGTCTTTTGCCTCCCAATTGCTCAATCCTCCTTTGACATTTGGGTAAATCCACTCTTCGATGTTGCTCTCTTTGTCTTCGTCCTCCAAAGCATTGATTCCGTAGGGAGAAATTTTGACTGGCGCTCTTTCAATCTTCGAACGGCGCATAGCTTTCTGGCCTGCGGTAGTGAACCCTAATCCAAATTTGTCGGTTTTATGTGGAATGTCAGGTAACTGCCCCCATGCTGAATTCTTCCCTTCCTTTATTGCGGCCCTTGCGTCCTCCAGAGATGCCATCCTGGCCATCTGCCTCGGTGTCTCAGCTGCCAACTTTGCTACTGTTATCCCAGGAAGGACTTCTTCGAAATGCTGAAAAGGCGTCTCAATGAACTCCCCTTCAACCTCCACATATCGGAAAGAGTTCAAGTGGCTAATCATGTACTCCTCTTCGCCATGGACAGTAATGATCTTTCCCTTGACATGATACTTCAACATCTGATGTAAGGAGGAGGTGACTTCCCCAGCACGGTGTATCCAAGGCCTACCCAACAAGAAAGAGTATGACGGACGGATGTCCATCACATAGAAAGTAGACTTAAACACCTCAGTGCCTATCTTGATGGGAATTTCAACCTCCCCATGGACCATTCTCTTCGAACCATCGAAAGCTCTGTCAACAATATCACTCAGCTTCAATTCCAACCCTTCACAATCTAGTCGGTCCAAGGCCTTCTTAGGCAATACATTCAGCGACGAACCAGTGTCAACCAAGACATGTGCGAGAGTGGTTCCTCGACACTCGACTGAAATGTGCAAAGCATCATTGTGGTTTCTACCTTTAGGAGTTAGGTCGGCATCAGAGAAACCTAATCCATTGTCCGCAGTCAGGCTAGCCACGCAATTTTGAAATTGATCTGCAGAGGTTTCCTGGGGCACATGGGCTGCTTTCAGGAATTTTATCAGAGCTTTAGCGTGCGCTTCCGAGCAAAGTAGCAGTGCCAGCATGGAGATCTTTGAGGGGGTTTGCCCCAGTTGTTCTACCACATCATAATCACTCCTTTTGATTATCCTCAAGATCTCATCCATTTCCTTCTTGGAGGTCTCCGGGATGACTAAGGGTTGAGCCCTCGTCCTGACGAGCTCATCTTGGATTCCCTTACCTTTGTCAGCAGTGGTAGGAGGGACATTACTAGGAACAACAACATCTTCAATCAAAGGGGCTCTAGCAAAGAGTTTTATTGGTGCAGATATGACCTTGTTGGCAGATGAGGGTCCAAAGATTGCTCTTGGAGGGGCAATCTCTGGAGAAAAAATTCTCCCGCTCTGGGTGATTTTTCTCGTGCCTGCAATATTACCAATGCTGGCTTCTTCATCATCCGAACTTTCTTCGGTTATTTCGATTTGTTTAATACCATGGTAGTAGACGTCACCACCATAGTTCCATGGTATTGACTTCTCAGAAACATAGGGGACAGGCCCTGGCATTGTTATCTTCAAAGGAACAGATTTCGTAGCTGGTGTAATCTTAATAGGCTTTCTGACGGCCTTGGAAAGATTGGCGTGAATGGTTATGATTGAGACATCTTCGATATGGGTTGGAACAGCAGAAACTTTTTCAAACAAAATTTGTCGACTATCCATAAGGCCTTGGATGCCTTTCTTCAATAACGGACAATCAAACGACAGAGAGTAACAACAATAGCAGTCTTCTTTACATCCCGGGAAGATCCCGACCCTTAACAAATTCAACTTGATGGTTAACAATGGAGTAATCAGATCATTGACATCAACAACATACAAATCTTCTTCAATGGCATTGACATTTCGGCCGTGCTTCGGCATGGGAGCATATATCACATTAGGCTTCTCCAGAGCGTCAAACTCTACCTCCTTCGCCTCTATCAGGTCTTGGATTTTATGCTTGAGTGCCCAACAATCATTGGTGTCGTGCCCGACACTGTCAGAATGGTAAGCGCATTTAGCATTAGGATGATAATGCGGAGAGGACGTATTCACATTTTTTGGTGCCTCCTTGATAGTGGCGAGATTCAACTTTAACAGATGGGGAAGCACTTGCGCTGGAGTCATATTAATGCGGGTGAACTGCCGTTGTGGCCGTTCCACCCGTTGCTGATTTGGTCTGGACTAGTTATAGCGAGGCTGCTCACTTGAAGGGTTTTGAATCATTACGGCCCCCACTGTCGGTCGGCGCTCAATCTTCCCTGCTCTTCTCTGAGAATATACCACAGCCGTTTCCTTCTTAAAAGGCTTCTTCTCAACACTTGCAGCAACACCCTTCTGAATCTTTCCTGACTTGATGCCAGCTTCTATTCTTTCGCCTGTTAAGATCAAATCGGTAAACCCCGCAGAAGAGTTACCAATCAGATGATTGAAAAATGGCCCAGATAGGGTCCCCAGAAACATATCAACAAGTTCGCGGTCGGTTAAAGGAGGCTGCACCCTGCCAGCCAAATCCCTCCATTTTTGTGCATATTCTTTGAATCCTTCGCCTGTTCCTAGTGACATACCCTGAAGTTGGGTACGAGTAGGAGCAAGGTCAGAATTGTACTGATATTGTTTGTAGAAGGCGGTGGCCAAGTCTTCCCAATTTTGGACGCTAGTTCCCTCTAGCTGATAAAACCACTCCAATTGAGCCCCAGAAAGACTGTCTTGAAAGAAATGAATCTAAAGGTTTTTATCTGCCGTATAGGGTTGGATCTTTCTCACGTAGGACCTGAGATGCATTTTTGGACAGGACAGCCCATCATACCTCACAAAAACCGGCACTTTGAATTTTGTGGGAATCACAATCCCGGCGACCAAACCCAAGTCTTCAAAATCCAAACCCGGTACTCTTTGTAGCTCCATGGCGGCCAACCTGTCTTCTAGCCCTTTGTATTTATCATCAGCTGGAGGGTATTGCTGATCAGAATAGTCTTCATCCTATTCGACCTCTTCTTCTTCCACATCGGACTCGGAAGGTACCGCAGCCCCACCTCCTTTACTGGTTCCTTCATCGGAAATAGGAGGAAATTCAAGCACTCTCCGAGCTTCTCCGTCAAATCTTCTCCCTAAAGTAGCCACCCCGAGTCTCTTTTTCTTCTTTTTCACTGGGTCTTTATTCCCCAGCAAGGTCTTGAGATCCTCCTGACCTTTAGCCAAGGTTGTCAGGAGTTGCTGAAACTGTGCATTTTGAGCTTGTAGGTCTTTGACTGTTTGCTCGAGATCCATCCTACTGAAATAAACAGCAGACAGATAAGGAAACCTGGAGTGAGACCTGCTTATGCACATGATGAATGGTATGCTTATGTATGCAATGCATTCAAGGATTTAGGACATTCAGAATTGTTTCAGACAAAGAAGAACGCACGTCATATTAATAAGAAGAAATTTGTTAGTACATAAATGCCCCATGGGCCAAATATTACAAAAACTTCTTAAGGTAAAAAGACATTGCGCATCCTCTTTGGCGCAATGTAGGTGTTGAGGGCCTCTTGCTCATGGAGTCGGCGGGTAAGCTCTAAAACCTTCTTCTCACTAGCGTAGAAGCTGGCTTCAAAAGTGTTCCGTTCCTCCTTGAGCTGAATCCAACTTTTCTGCATTTCCTCCCACGATGTAGGCATGTCAGGATGTAGGATGGTGTAGGGAACCTCTCCTTCCTTGACGGGCTCTTTAATCACAGGGAGAACATGAGGATAAGGCATCATTAGACTCTGGGCTCGGGCTCGTACCCACTTGAGATAAGGCTCAAGAGGGATGGAGTTCTTGTGTCCCAGTGTCTTGCTATCAACCTTGTTGGGCCTTCCCCAAGCTCTGATGAATCTTTGGCGAAGTCCTTGCGCATTGTTGTCGAAGTCAAAAACTAGGTCAGGAATCAACATGTCGTGAGGGCCATCCCTCCGTGCATATCCAAATTGCCTCAAAGCTAGGCAAGGGTTGTAGGTGATACCTCCTCTGATTCCAAGTAAAGGAACATTAGGAAACTCTCCACAACGATCGACGATGATGACATTTTCTCTGGACCAAGAACACTAATGTACATCAGAGTGAGTAAGAGTCATCAACTGTTGGGACCACCTTGAGCCTTGGTCATTCTTCAAGACAGATTGTGGAAGGTGCGAAATAAACCACCTTGTAAGGAGAGGAGTACAACACATGAGAACACCCCTCTTTCTCATTGTTCGTGTGTAAAATGAGTGAAGAATGTCCCCAAGCAATGTTGGTATTGGATTTCTGGACAAGAAGATTTTGACGGCGTTGACATCTACCAATTGGTCAGGATTTGGGAACAAGACCAACCCATAGATAAGGAGTGCCACAATCTCTTCAAAGGCTTGTAGGTCCAATGAGTTCCAACATTCTTGTGCCTTCTCAAACAAGAATTTTGCTAAGAATCCCTTGACGCCGCTTCTGGTTTCCCAATGCCCCTTGATGTCGGATGGTTGTAGATGTAATGCTCGAGCAACATCTTCCAGCTTTGGTTCCTTTTCCGTACTGTTGAAGGGTAGTTGATTAAGGATAGGAATTCTCAGGAGTTGAGAAAACTCCTCCAAAGTGGGCACCAACTGGTAATCAGGGAAAGTGAAACAGTGGTGAAGAGGGTCAAAGAACTAGAATAGCACTTTCATCATGTCTTCTTCAATGTTGGTGTTGACTAGGCTGAGCATTCTGCCATGTCTTTCACTGAAGGATGAGCTTTCCGGAATTCTTGAGGTGAGCTCCTTGAGTTGAGGAGAAATTCTCACAAGGTTGACTTGGATGGTGTTTCTGCGAGGAATTTCCATGACCTACAAAACAAGAACAAAGATGAAGATCCAAACCCTTGAAATGGTTAGTGAATGCATATGATGTTTTATGATGTTTATGATGTATGCACAAAACATATGTACAAGCAAATCACACCAAACCCTAGTTTCAGGCTTGCATGGGGTTTCATAGGTAAGTACCCTCTTGAGTGTAGTTGGCTTAAAAACCTGTCCTATAAATAGTAACCGGGTTCTAAGGAGCTCAATATCATTGGATTGTTTTCATTGTTCATTGTTTCGGTTTAGCCACTTAACTAGCGACCAAAATATTCCAAGAAAACAACCCTCAATGAGTGTAGTATCGAGTATCCACCAACTTCGGACTGCACCAAAGCCGGTCATCTCACTACCCCTAATAAAAGGCAGAGATGGTCAAGTAAGGTTCTAGGTCATTAGTGCTTAGTGACATCACTCAGCGGCCCCGTACTCTCCTTGATTGAACTCAAGGGTTACCGGTACTCACAAATATATCACACTAATATAGCTATTGCTTCGACCGTGTCGGTATACCCCGCACAGTTTCCACAACGTATTACTATCTATGAAATGTTTCCCAAAATCCGGGTGTAGGATTTGCAAACCCAAACAAGAGAGCCAAAATATAAAGCAATCAAATCAAACAATTGGTCATGCAAGAGGGTGATCTAAGCCCTAAGGTTACTCCACTTTTAAAATATCCCCAGCAGAGTCGCCAGTTCTGTGATACGGTGGGAGAACTGACTATGGTTTTGCTTTTGTTTTCGCAAATGTTTCGGTTGAACAAGAGTCGCCACCGACTTTTTATTTTATCCTAAGGAAAGGTTTAAAAAGCACAGCAAAAACCTTTGAGATTTTTTCTTGGGTTCGGGGAGTAGATTATAGAAAGGGAAGGTATTAGCACCCTTTCTATCCATGGTTATCCATGGGCTCTTAGGTACTTGCTTAGATCAACTTGCCTTGGTTTTCAATTGTTTGAAATGGTGCTTTGTGTGTGGTTTTGAAAATATTTTGAAAAAGATGCCCTGTCTAGGCTAACCTTGTAACAATTCTTTACTCGAATGTTTTACAAAAGGTGTTTGTCTTTTTGAAAAGATGTTTCAAGGTTTTTTGAAAGTTTGTTTTAAGAGTATGATTTGAAAAATAGGCAAGTGTTTTGTTTTGCAAGTGGACAAGTACTTAAGAGCTATCTACCCTAAAGTTCTCAAAGATTATTGCTATGTTTTAACCCTTTTAACAATTTTGTTCCACCATTGCATTTGGTGGACAATCTTGTGTTAGGATGTGAAAGGGACGGGCGCGGGTCATCGTTTAGACCATAATTGCAATGGTGCTAAGTATCTTTGGGCAATTTTTCTTTGAAAGGGACTTGATCATTTTAGGCAACTTTTCGAAAGCGTCATCGAGGGACTATGATCATTTGATTGTTTGTTTTACCCAAAGAAACCTAACATGCAATATGGCCCATTTATTGAAGGCAACAAGTGGAATACCCTAGGGGTGCAAGTGTGATATGTGTTGTCCATTTTCATGCTTGATTATCTTAAAATTAGGTCAAACTATTTTGTTCTTTTTATTTGCATACAAACCCTAATTCTAACATGGTATATTTAGAAAGCATTAAAGTGCGACAAGTAAAGTTCTAAACTATTACAACACAATATGGGAAGGGGGGTACAAATGTTCAAATGAGGGTTTTGACAAGAAATTTAAACCTAGCTATTACATCAATTTGGAATTTATTTACAAGATAATTAATTTGCACAAATTAAATAGAAATAAAATAAATATGCAAGATGCAAAAAGGGTTTTTTATATGTATGAAAAAAAGTATTTTTTATGTCAAATAAATAAAATAATAAAAAAAAGTATTATTTTTGGAGCTTTTTAATGTTTAGGGTAAAACCCTAATTTATTAGGTAAAAGATACTATTTATTTAATATGTACCATAATTAATAATTATATACAAAAATAAAATAAAAAAATAAAAAAATGAAGTATATTTATAAAAGAGTATTTTTATGTCAAATATTAATAGAATAAAAAAATGTATATATTTGTGTATTTTAACCTAAATATACTAATATATATATATATATATATATATATATATATATATATATATATATATATATATATATATATATATATATATATATATATATATATATATATATATATATATATATATATATATATATATATATATATATATATATATATATATATATATATATATATATATATATATATATATATATATATATATATATATATATATATATATATATATATATATATATATATATATATATATATATATATATATATCTTTATTATTTACTAAATATATATTATATATACAAGAATAATAATATTTAATATTTAAAAAAAAGTATATTATGTATAAAATATTTTCAAAAGAAAAAAATGAAATAAAAATCAGAAATAAAATATATTTGCATTATTTTTCTAGTTTTTCTAAATGATAGTATATATATATTATTTATGTACAAATGGTTCATATAACAAATAAATGCCTAAAAAATATAAAAATGGTGTAAAAAATGTTTTTTATGTTTTTAATATTATTAGGTAAAATAAATAAGTCAGAATAAAAAAAGAAAAGTCAAAAAATCATTAAAACAAACAAAAAGGGCTCAGGGGGTATGAAAGCAAAAATAGGATGTGAAGAGAAATGATACAACAGGCCCAGCCCATGAAGACCTTTCTTCAACCTTCAGACAACTTCTTGTTCAAAAACACGCGCCTGTACTCAAGTTCAAACATCTGGATTCCTTGACTTTTTGCATAAACTTTCAACATAAGAAATGTTAATCATCAAGCCACGATTCTAAATATGTAAAGAACTCATCCTAACTCTCAGAAATGAGAGAGAATTTTATCATTCCCAAATCCTAACCTAACTTTTTATCAACATTCAGACCTTAAATTCTCATAGCTCAGGCAAAATAAATGAAAAGTAAAAGTATGTACAGATTCAGGGGCATGAGTAGAACACTTCTTATTCATAAACCTAGAGCTAACAATGCCTACATTAAGAGTTAGAAGTTCAAGAAGATACCTGTTCAGTTGAAGTTGTATCTGGCAATGGGGGAGCTTTTAGGGCAAGATGATGCTCTGTATAGCTTGCCTGAAGTGTAGTGATGCTATTCCAATGCTTACTTTGCTTTGAAACACCTTGAATCGAGCTATGGACCTTCAACTGCAAAACAAGAAAGTGAAAATGGTGGAACTGATTAGAGGAGTTACAGGTCGTGTTTTATGTTTGGATTAGCTTCAGGGGATGTTGTAGGATGTGTTTGATGTGGTTTTAGCAAGAGTGTATGAAAGGGATGAGAGTTGGAACTCAAACTGCAGCAAGCCCTGTTTTTGTGCAGTTCAATGGTGATTTTGAGTTTGTGGAGGTATTGGAGGTGAAAGGCTCGTGTTCTAGCTCAGTTAGGATGTCTTGAATGTGTACAAAATATTTTCTTAAGGGTTCTCTTGCTGAGATCAAAGTTGTGTCTAGTTATGCCATATTTCTTACACTTTAAGCAACCAAAAGCCAAGTTGGTGTTTAGACAGGTAGAGGCCCCCATAACATGCTGCAAACCTTGGCATTGATCAGTGTGATTAGTCTCTAAACTTGTGCCAAGGGGATTTGATCTGTACTTCTTGGATTTTCATTTTGACATAAAGCTTACTTTTGCAAAAATGGTTAAAGTGCTTTATCTATTTTGGGATTAATCCATCATGCAATGCTTGAACACATAGAACATGGTCTTGGCACAAAGAGTTTGAATTAAATTTATGAGTGTTGGATGGTTTAGAGGCCTGTAATCAAGGGAAGCATGCTGATTTGAAAAATTGCACAAGTTATGAACATGGAAATTGGCCAATTCAAAAGTGAGTTTTTGCCATATTGCAAAATTCGATTCTCTCAAGTCATGAGGTTGTTTGATGAGTTCTTGGACATTTTGGAAAGCTTGGAATGTGTAATAGAATCCATCTTTGAAATGAAAATTGAAATTCCAAGGGGAAGTATGTGAAAAATGGTCTTGAAGTTAGGTAAAAACCTTGCCTAAAAGGTCAAAATTTCACTAAGTTAAGAATGGTTTAGTACCCTTATTCCAAAAATTGTAACTTGAGATACAAGCTTCTTTTGGGAAAACTTTGTGAATCAAAGTTGTAGACTATGCAATAGACTACAACTTTCATGTTTTGACTTTTGCTTGAATCCAAATGAATCTTGGTGAGAAAGTGGGGCAAAGTTGGGAAAAAATTAGGGTTTTTCATAACTTAGAAAAATTCTAAGTTATGAAAAATTCTCATTTCAAACCCTAATTTGCAATTTTTGATTTCTTGGTGAACAAGTTTCATGATTTGGCATGTTTTTATGAAAAATGAATCTTGACTCTTGATTTTGACCAAAAAGTCAAAGTTTGACTTTTCAGTATACAGTCAAAATTGATCAATTGACTGGGAAATTCAACTGTCAATCTTGTGTACTTGGGATCTTTTGAACTTGTTGAGCATGTCAAGACAATTCTATGGGGTCCTTGAGTCCATATGTGAGCTTGGTTTGCCATTGGCAAGGTCAAACAGTCAAAAGTTGCCTTTGTGTAGTCAAAACCCTAAAAATGACCATTTTGCCCTCTTGGTGATCTAATCAAATTTCTTGTGGAATTGTGATCCAAACTTGATCAAATGATCCATGTGAGTTCATGATGTTGATGTGGGTCAATTTTCATGAGGTTTGACTGTCAATTGGCCACAGTTGACTTTTTCCCCAATACAGCTGATTTCTAGATCAACTGTCCAATTGACTGGGCAAAACTTGGAATCAAGACTTGAAACTTGATGTGGATAAACTTGGGAGTCCAATATGAAGCATGAAAGTCATCTTAGGCATTTTAGGTCAGAACATCTTTGTGCAAACACAAACCCTAATTTGGGTCAACAGTGCAAGGAGAAGTCTTGAGCAGATGAAACCCTAACTGGATCTTGATCTCCAAGGGCTTTGTGATGAGAAATCAATGAGAAATGGGAGGGCAAATTTTGGGGTACAACACAATGAATTCAAGGATTTAGAATATTCAAAATTGTTGCAAACAAAAGAGAACGCACGTCATATTAATAAGAAGAAATTTGTTAGTACATAAATGCCCCATGGGCCAAATATTACAAAAACAACTTCTCAAGGTAAAAAGACATTGCGCATCCTCTTTGGTGCGATGTAGGTGTTGAGGGTCTCTTTCTCGTGGAGTCAGCGGGTGAGCTCTAGAACCTTCTTCTCGCTGGTGTAGAAGCTGGCTTCAAAAGTGTTCCGTTCCTCCTTGAGTTGGATCCAACTCTTCTGCATCTCCTCCCACGATGTAGGCATGTCAGGATGTAGGATGGTGTAGGGAACCTCTCCTTCCTTAACGGGCTCTTTAATCACAGGGAGAACATGAGGATAAGGCATCATTAGACTCTGGGCTCGGGCTCGTACCCACTTGAGATAAGGCTCAAGAGGGATGGAGTTCTTGTGTCCTAGTGTCTTGCTGTCAACCTTGTTGGGCATCCTCCAAGCTCTGATGAATCTTTGGCGAAGTCCTTGCACATCGTTGTCGAAGTCAAAAACTAGGTCAGGAATCAGCATGTCGCGAGGGCCATCTCTTCGTTCATATCCAAATTGCCTCAAAGCTAGGCAAGGGTTGTAGGTGATACCTCCTCTGATCCCAAGTAAAGGAACATTAGGAAACTCTCCACAATGATCGACGATGATGACATTTTCTCTGGACCGAGAACACCAATGTACATCAGAGTGAGTAAGAGTCATCAACCGTTGGGACCACCTTGAGCCTTGGTCATTCTTCAAGACAGATTGTGGAAGGTGCGAAATAAACCACCTTGCAAGGAGAGGAGTACAACACATGAGAACACCCCTCTTTCTCATTGTTCGAGTGTAAAATGAGTGGAGAATGTCCCCAAGAAATGTTGGTATTGGATTTCTGGACAAGAAGATTTTGACGGCGTTGACATCTACGAGCTGGTCAGGATTTGGGAACAAGACCAACCCATATATAAGGAGTGCCACAATTTCTTCAAAGGCTTGTAGGTCCAATGAATTCCAACATTCTTGTGCCTTCTCAAACAAGAATTTTGCTAAGAACCCTTTGACGCCGCTTCTAGTTTCCCAATGCCCCTTGATGTCAGAAGGCTGTAGATGTAATGCTCGAGCAACATCTTCAGGCTTTGGTTCCTTTTCCATACCGTTGAAAGGTAGTTGATTAAGGATAGGAATTCTCAGGAGTTGAGAAAACTCCTCCAAAGTGGGCACCAACTGGTAGTCAGGGAAAGTGAAACAGTGATGAAGAGGGTCAAAGAACTGGAATAGCACTTTCATCATGTCCTCTTCAATGTTGGTGTTGACTAAGCTGAGCAGTCTACCATGTCTTTCACTGAAGGGAGAGCTTTCCGGAATCCTTGATGTGAGCTCCTTGAGTTGAGGAGGGATTCTCACAAGGTTGACTTGAATGGTTTTTCTGCGAGGAATTTCCATGACCTACAAAACAAGAACAAAGATGAAAATCTAAACCCTTGAAGTGGTTAGTAAATGCATATGATGCTTTATGATGTTCATGATGTATGCACAAACATATGTACAAGCAATTTATACCAAACCCTAGTTTCAGGCTTGCATGGGGTTTCATAGGTAAGTACCCTCTTGAGTGTAGTTGGCTTAAAAACCTGTCCTATAAATAGTAACCGGGTTCTAAGGAGCTCAATATCACTGGATTGTTTTCATCGTTCATTGTTTTGGTTTAGCCACTTAACTAGCGACCAAAATATTCCAAGAAAACAACCCTTAATGAGTGTAGTATCGAGTATCTACCAACTTCGGACTGCACCAAAGCCGGTCATCTCACAACCCCTAATAAAAGGCCAAGATGGTCAAGTAAGATTCTAGGTCATTAGTACTTAGTGACATCACTCAGCGGCCCCGTACTCTCCTTGATTGGACTCAAGGGTTACCGGTACTCACAAATATGTCGCACTAATATAGCTATTGCTTCGACCGTGTCGGTATACCCCGCACAGTTTCCATAATGTATTGCTATATATGAATGTTTCCCAAAATCCGGGTATAAGATTGCAAACCCAAACAAGAGAGCCAAGATATAAATCAATCAAATCAAACAATTAATCATGCAAGAGGGTGATCTAAGCCCTAAGGTTACTCCACTTAAAAGAAATCCCCAGCAGAGTCGCCAGTTCTGTGATACGGTGGGAGAACTGACTAGGGTTTTGCGTTTTGTTTTCGAAAATGTTTCGGTTGAGCAAGAGTCGCCACCGACTTTTTATTTTATCCTAAGGAAAGGTTAAAAAGCACAGCAAAAACCTTTGAGATGTTTTCTTGGGTTCGGGGAGTAGATTATAGAAAGGGAAGGTATTAGCACCCTTTCTATCCATGGTTATCAATGGGCTCTTAGTTACTTGCTTAGATCAACTTGCCTTGATTTTCAATTGTTTGAAATGGTGATTTGTGTGTGTGGGTTTGAAAATGTTTTGAAAAGAAGCCAATGTGGTGGAAACCTTTGTAATGATCCATGTTGGGATGTATACAAAGGTGTATGTCTTTTGAAAAGGTTTTCATTTGTTTTTGAAAGTTGTTTTGAAAGTGTGGTTTTGAAAATAGGCAAGTGTTTTGTTTTGCAAGCTTGACTCAAGTAACTAAGAGGTTGTCTACTCCTAAATTTCTCAAAGATCTTTGCTATGTTTTAACCCTTTTAACAATTTTGTTCCACCATTGCATTTGGTGGACAATCTTGTGTTAGGATGTGAAAGGGACGGGCGCGGGTCATCGTTTAGACCATAATTGCAATGGTGCCAAGTATCTTTGGGCAATTTTTCCTTGGAGGGACTTGATCATTTTTAAGCAACTTTCGAAAGCGTCATCGAGGGACTATGATCATTGGAATTGTATTTGCTTTGCCCAAAGAGACCTAACATGCAACATGGCCCATTTATTGAGGGCAACAAGTGGAATACCCTAGGGGTGCAAGTGTGATTAGTGTTATCCATTTTCATGCTTGTTTATCTTGAATTTAGGTCAAACTATTTTGGTTAATTTATTTGCATACAAACCCTAATTCTAGCATGACATTATTAGAAAGCATTAAAGTGTGAAAAATAAAATTCCTAAATTATTACAACACAATATATGGGAAGGGGGGTACAAATGTTCAAATGGGGATTTTTTAGCAAGAAATTAAATCCTGACCATTACATCAAAATTTGGGAATTTACAAGGTATTTAATTGCACAAATTAAATAAAAATAAATATGTAAGATACAAAAAGGCTTTTTTATATGTATGAAAAAAAAGTGTTTTTTATATGTCAAATAAACAAAATAAAAAGAATTAATTTTTTTGTATTTTTATGTATTTAGGACAAAACCCTAATTTTATTAAGTAAAATGTATTAATTATATAATATATGTAATATTTATTAATTATTAAAAAATAAATAAAAGAAAAGTATATTTGTCAAAAAGGTATTTTTAATGTTAAATATTAATAAAAATAAAAATGTATATATTTTGTATTTTTTAACCTAAATATACTAATAAATATATATGTATTTGTATTTATTTACTAAATATATTGAATATGTACAAAATAATAATATTTAATATTTATTAAAAAAAGTATATTTTATATAAATTTTTTTCAAGAGGTAATATAAAATAAAAATAAGAAAATAAACATGTTTGCATTATTTTTAATATTTTTGAATAAGAGTATATCTATATATTTATTTATGTACAAATATCAATTTAAACAAATAAAAGCCTAATAAATATAAAAATGGTGTGAAAAATATTTTTTATATTTTTAATATTATGAGGAAAAATAAATAAGTCAGAACAAAAAAGAAAAGGTCAAAAAATCATGAAAATAAGCATAATGGGCCAAGGGGGTGTAAAAGTAACCAAAGGGTGCAAATAGAAATATGAAACAGAGCCCAGCCCAAAAGACCTTCTTCAACCTCCAGACTGTTTGAACATGAACAAAAACGCGCGTTTTCTATCTCCAGATTCCTGGACTTTCAGGCAAAACTCACAACATGAAAAATGTAGAGCATTAAAAGACGAATCCAGACATATAAAGAACTTGACTTAACTCTCTAAGATGAGAGAGAATTTCTCCATCCCTAATTCTTGACCTAAGTTTCCATCAATGTTCAGACCTTAAATTCTCATAGCACATGCAAAATAAATGGAAAGTAAAGATATGTACAACTTCAGGGGCATGAGTAGAACATTTTTCATTCACAAACCTAGAGCTAACAATGCCTGGATAGGGAGATAGAAGTCCATGAACTTACCTGTTCAGCTTGAATCGTATCTGGCAATGGAGGTACTTTCAGTGCAAGGTGATGATTGGAATAGCTTGCTTGAAGTTTAGGGATGCTTCTCCAACCTTTAGTTTGCTTTGAAACTAGCTGAAACGGGTTATAGAACTCCACCTGCAAAACAGAAAAATGAAAATGGTGATGTTGATTGTGAGTGTTACAGGTCGTGTTTGAGGTTTGGAATAGTTTCAAGGGATGATGTGGGATGTGTTTGAAGTGGTTTTAGCAAGAATGCACGAATAGATTGAGTTATGGAACTCAATCTGCAGCAGGTCCCCTGTTTTGGCAGTTTCAGGGTGATTCTGTGTTTGAGAGGGTGTTGGAGATGGTTGGCTCATGTTCTAGCTCAGGTTTGATGATTAGAAAGTGTTTGATAACTTTGTTTAAGCTCTGGTTTACAGGAATGAGAGTTGTGTCTTGTTATGCTATGTTTCTTCAACTTTAAGCAACAAATGTCAACTTGGTTTTCTAGACTTGTGCAGGCCCCCAATCTATGCTGCATACCTTGGCCTTGATCAGTGTAATTAGTTCATAAACTTGTTCCAAAAGGATCTGCCTTGTACTTGCTTGGATTTGCATTTGACATAAAGTTTAACTTTTCTAAAATGGCAAAAATGCTTTATCTAAAAATGGCTTAATCTTGCATATAATGTTTGAACACACAAAATAAGGCCTTGGCACAATGAGTTAGAATTAAATTATTGAGTGCAAATGGGATATAGGACCTGTAATCAAGGAAAGCAAGCTGAATTCAAAATGGCACAAATGTATGAACATGTAAATTGGCCAAATCAAAAGTGAGTTTTTCCCAACTTGCCAAATTCGATTCTCCCTAACCATGAGGTTGTTTGATGAGTTCTTGGACATTTTGGAAATCTTGGAATGTGTACTACAATCCATATTTGAAATGCAAATTGAAATTCCAAGTGGAAGTATGTGAAAAATGGTCTTGAAGTTAGGCAAAAATCCTGCCTAAAATAGCTCAAATTTCTCTAAGTTTAAGAATGGTTTGGTACCCTTGTTCCAAAAATTGTAACTTGAGCTACAAGATTCTTTTGAGGAAACTTTGTGAATCAAAGTTGTAGACTTTGCAATGGACTACAACTTTCATGTTTTGACTTTTTCTTGAATCCAAATGAATCTTGGTGAGAAAGTGGGACAAAGTTAGGAAAAAATTAGGGTTTTTCATAACTTAGAAAAATTCTAAGTTATGAAAAATCTTCATTTCAAACCCTAATTTGCAATTCTTGATTTCTTGGTGAACAAGTTTCATGATTTGTCATGTTTTGATGAAAAATAAATCTTGACACTTGATTTTGACCAAAAAGTCAAAGTTTGACTTTTCAGTATACAGTCAAAATTGATCAATTGACTGGGAAATTCAACTGTCAATCTTGTGCATTTGGGATCTTTTGAACTTGTTGAGTATGCAAAGACAATTACATGGGGTCCTTGAGTCCATATGTGAGTTTGGTTTGCCATTGGCCAGGTCAAACAGTCAAAAATTGCCTTTGTGCAGTCAAAACCCTAAAAATGACCATTTTGCCCTTTTGGTGATCTGATCAAATTTCTTGTGGAATTGTGATCCAAACTTGATCAAATGGTCCATGTGAGTTCATAATGTTGATATGGGTCAATTTTCATGAGATTTGACTGTCAATTGGCCACAGTTGACTTTTTTCCCCAATACAGCTGATTTCTAGGTCAACTGTCCAATTGACTGGGCAAAGTTTGGAATCAAGGCTTGAAACTTGGTATGGATAAACTTGGGAGTCCAACATGAAGCATGAAAGTCATCTTAGGCATTTCAGGTCAAAATATCTTTGTGCAAACACAAACCCTAATTTGGGTCAACAGTGCAAGGAGAAGTCTTGAGCAGAGGAAACCCTAACTGGACCTTGAGCTCCAAGGGTCTTGTGATGAGAAAATGTTGAGGAAATGGGAGGGAAAATTTTGGGGTACAACACATGGTAAGCTCGACGATACCAATCAATATCTGAGTGAGTAAGTGCCATGATTTTAGGTGCCCAACGGGGTTCCTTCTTGACATCCCAAAAAGCATCAAACTGAGGCATATGAGAGATAAACCACCGGTATAACAGAGGCGTGCAACAGATAATCATCCCCCCATGATAAGAATTCCGAAGATGAATAGTGTAATCAGCATCTCCCAATAATGTAGGAACTGGGTTTCCAATCATGAAAATCCTGATAGCATTAATGTCAACAAACTTGTCCACATTAGGAAATAAGAACAACCCGTAAGCAAGCAGAGCAAAGATGGCCTCGAAAATCCTGGAAAAGTAACGAGCTTTTTCCAATAAGAACTGAGCTGGTAATCCTCTAATCCCCTCTTTAGTAGTCATATGGGCTTCCTCCTCAAACTTCCCCAGGTGAATCAAAGCAGCAATATCATGTGGTTTCGGCTCACCCTCCAAACTAGTAAAAGGAACACGATCGGTAACAGGTAAATCTAACAGATAAGAATACTTCTCCAGTGTAGGAATCAACTGATAGTCGGGAAAAGTAAAGCAATGATACATCAGATCATAGAACTGGATCAAGGTCGAGAGAATACCCTCCTCCATCTTCAGCTTCATGAGAGGAATAATGGATCCATACTTCTTCTGAAAGTCTGCAGAACACTCGATCTCGGGAATTAGACTGATCAACTCATCTATCTTGGGATCCTTGAAACTGTATTTCCCGGTCTTTCTCTTTCCAGAATCCATGGTTAAAAGTACCTGAGATATTCACAAATGGTCAATGTTGCACCCCAAAATTTGCCCTCCCATATTCTCCAAGATTTGTCAAGCCAGGTCACAAAATTCCCCAAGGGTTGCACAGTCAAACTGTCTCCTATACAGTCAAAACTAGGGTTTGTGTTCTGATCAAGAATTGAAGTTTTCAAGGGCCCAATCAAGTCTCATATGCTTACAAATGTGGTCAAACATCCTCATGTCAAAATTTCAAGGCATTCAGCTCAAAATTGCACAGTCAAAACCCTAGATTGCACTATAGTCAACTGTAGGGGCAAAATGGTCATTTGACAGTCAAAAGTTCAAATTTTTGGTCAACATATCATTTTGAAGCCACAAACATCATTTGATCAATGCTTGATCATGATTCTCAAAATTTGGCTCAAAAATCATCAAGATGCAAAAGTTGCTATATTTGGACAGCTGAAAAGTCAGCTGAAATTGACCAGGGCATAACTTTCACATGGATTATCAGAAAAATTCCATCCAAAGCTCATTTTGAAGAGAAAGACATTTCCTACAATTCATCTTCATATTTCAAGTCCAAGAAATGCTCTCACAAAAAGTTATCAATTTCAACATTATAGGTCATTTTCAAAAGTCAACAAAAAGGGACTTTAAGTCAAAGGCCATAACTTGAGATTGGTAAATCAAAATGACATGGGACCAAAGACATTGGTTAGAGGACTCAAAGACCTTTCCAAAATGTCCAAGAACATGTGAAAAGCTTAAAATTTGAGCAAGTTATGCCTTGTGGAAGTTGGGAAATTTTTGGGAATTTTGAAAAGTCAACAATGGTTCAAATGACCTAAAAATGCAAATGGGCCCATTTTTCTTCCAAGTTTCTTCATGCCAAGCCTATGCACGACCATTAGGCCCAAAGGGAAGTATTTTTTCATTTTTTAATTATTTATTTGAATTTATATTAATATTAATTCATTTAAATTAATTAAATACCTGAAAAATATCAAACTTGACCTAAAAAAATCTTTTCATGCATGTTTATTCTCAATATCACGTGCATATCCCAATTAGGCAAGTTTTGATGAGATTTGAGCATGATTGAACCAAAAAACCATGAAAAAAGATTCAAAAAAGATCTTCCAAAATCAAAGATTGAAATCATCATGGCAAGAGATTTTGTACAACTTTCTTAACCTAATATGCTCTATACATATTCAGGAATCAAAACCTAATGGTTAGAGACAAGAAGCTGCGCCCCAAGAACCCTTTGCAAATTGAAATTTTTCCATAAAACACAAAAACTGAAAACCAGTTTCTAGGTCGATTCAAGCTCCAATTCTTGTCCTATCATCATCCTGAGACATCATTGAACGATTCTCAATCACTAACATCAACCAAAACGCCCTGAATTGGTACCCCTAAGTCAAACTGTACCTCAAAACTTCTGAAATCGTATAGCATGATTCAAGCATATTTTTGCATTTTTATTTATGTATTCATATTCATAATGATGTTTCTAAGCTGACCAATGCGTTTGATTGCATTTTTGTGCCATATATATGAATCTGCCATGCGAGAATTCTAGGGTTGCAGGTTTCTGGAATTAGGGCTTTTGCGTAGAGGAAAAATTAGGACTCATGAATGCCATGGTTGGATTCAGTACCTCAAGACGAAGAGATTGACCTACTCGCGATGAATTTATGATCATCCTAGCGCTAGTCGCTATTTTCTATAAACCTGCCTAATGCTACGCTTCAAAAACCGTTGCCAATATGTTTTGGGTTTCAGGAAAACGAAGAAGACGATTTCGTGTCCATCAGCCATTGGCCACTTTGAATCTCGCGCGTTTTTCATCCACTAACACCATATTTTATTTATTATGTTTATGCGTTATTATATGTTAAATTGAAAGCGCTTGGTTCAGTGGTTAAGTGTTTGTGCTGGCAACGTTAAAGACCTGGGTTCAAGTCCCAGGTCTGGCAATTTCCATAATATTTTTCAACGCAGGTTCCTATGCAACGCTGGCGTTAGGGACTACCATGTTCCATCCAGATCAGGCCATACACGCGTCTAACATGTACAGATCAAGGGCTACAGAACCAAGGAACACCTACGCCTAGTCAACGTGTCACACATGATCCAAAAGTCAGCGAATTTCAAAGCTTAATGGGCCAAAATTCCAGGCCTGAACCTCACATTTGGGGCTACACCCCACCCTGGTTTGCCTTCTTCTTTTTATTTATTTTATATTTTATTCTTGTTTCAATTATTATTTTCATTTTAATTGTTGTCTAAATTAATTAATTGTTTTCTTTTTTTACAAAAATATAAAAAACTTACTTAAAAATCAAAAAAGACCAAAAAGAATAAATGTTTTGTTATGATCATTTTCTTGTAAATAAATTAATACATAATGAATTTAGGATAATTAGGTTTTTTGCAATTTTAATTCTTTTTCACAAAAAAATATATAAAATATAGAATTTAGGTTTAATTGTTAATTCCTTTTTATTATTTCTTTTTTTATCATAATATTATTTGTTTATTTATTTTTATAATTAAATGCATATAAATTGCTTAGAGTTAAATTAGGTCAAAAAGTCAATATTTTCATAATAAACTAAAAAAAAACAATAATAGAATTAGGGTTAGTCAACTATAATTAATTCCTTTTTTTTTTTAAATCTTAAAAATACAAAAAATGCCAAAAACATTTAATTTTTAACTTCAGTTCTCATTAATTTAATTATTTTTGCAAAAGGGTCCAACGCCCATTGTTTCTTAATTATTTAATTTGCGCATTTATTTCATGTCATTTATTATAATTTTGTATCTCTCCCAAAGCCATGTAACTTTACTTTTCGCACTTTTATTTACTTCGCATTGTTTATTTTTCGCTAAATCGGGTCCGGTTTAATTTTGGCGATGTGGACCCGCGCCATTTGTAATAGCCTTAGATTTATTTTCCCGCGAACTTTATAACTGTTAAATATGCATGCAAGAATGAATGGTCATAATTAAAATCAAGCGTAGAACACAACAAACATGACAAGACAAATAACTGAAACATGACACACGAATCGCACACACCACCCCTAGGGTACGCCTCACTGTTGCCTTTCGAAAGGTGATCGTCGAGTAGAGGATGTCTTAGTAAGTCCTCATGATCCGGGAACCTGGCATGAGGGTAGCTTCTAAGGTGTCTTCCCATTACTCTGGTGATCACCATGTCCCTAAAACTCGAATTGACCCGAACACCTCCAACGGTGGTGCTACCTACCTCTCAATGGTGGGATGGCACTACTTTAAAGGACATTTACACAGACGAATTCCTTAGGGTAGGTAGGTTCTCAAGGATACTTGCTCTAATTTCAAAAACAAACAAAAATCTTTTCGCCAGCACATTTTCAAAAGCTTTCAAAACAAACTTTTCAAACACTCTGATGTATGAGTCGATCTGAAATTTTTTCAAAGAAACTTTTAAACCCACATTGAAAAGCAAACAATTTTGAAAACATATTGAGCAAGTATCTAAGAGCCCATGGATAACCATGGATAGAAAGGGTGCTAACACCTTCCCTTTCTATAACCTACCTCCCGAACCGAGAGCGATCTCTTTAAAGGAATTTTTCTGTGCTTTTGTCCTTTCCATTTGGAGAAAATAAAAGACGGTGGCGACTCTTGCTTCCGCGACATTTCGCGAACCAGCGTTAAACAGTCAGTTCCAGATCCACCGATCACAGAACTGGCGACTCTGCTGGGGATATACTTAAAGTGAGGTGTACCTTAGGGCTAGCTTATAACTATGTTTTCAATTGTATTGCTTTGTGTGCTTTAAATTGTGGGTTGCTTGGGAGTTCTATAGATCCTAAACCCGGATCTGGGGGATACCTTCTTAGAAAGTAGCAACAAGGCTGTGAGGGAACTGTGCGGGGTATACCGACATGGTTGAAACAGTCTGCTACGTTGATGTGGCACTTTGGTGTGTACCGGTAACCCTTGAGTTCAGTCAAGGAGAGTACGGGGCCTCCGCGTGGTGTCATGAAGCATCAACAGACCTTAGGAACCTTAATTGAACAATCTTGGCCTCTTTAGGGTAGTGAGATAACTGACTTTGGTGCAGTCCGAGGTTGGTTGATACTCGATACTACGCTCAATTGAGGGTTGCTTTCCTGGAATATTTCGGTCGCCAGTTCAGTGGCTAAATCGAAACGATGAACAATGAAAGCAATCCCGTGATATTGGGAACCTTAGAACCCGGTTACTTTGATTAGGACAGGTTGAACCCACCAACTTCAAGAGGGTACTACTCAGACCCCATGCTGGCCTTAAACCTTAAGGGCTTGTCTTGTGTGCCTTGTGTGCCCTACATGTTTGTCTTTGTAAATATCTGTGGTGTGTTTAATCATAGCATCATGACATCATCCAGCATCATATGCATTGACTAACCATTTCAAGGGTTCGAATTTTCATCTTTGTTCTTGTTTTGTAGGACATGGAAACTGCTCGTAGAAAGACAATTCAGGTCAATCTTGTAAGGATCCCTCCTCAGCTTAAGGAGCTTATATCCAGGATTCCTGAGAACTCTTCATTCAGTGAAAGGCATGGGAGCCTCATCAGCTTGGTCAACACCAACATTGAGGAAGATATGATTAAGGTCTTGTTCCAATTCTTTGACCCTCTGCATCACTGCTTTACCTTCTTGGACTATCAGTTGGTACCTACATTGGAGGAGTTCTCCCGGCTCCTGAAAATCCCTATCCTTGATCAGCTACCCTTCAGCGGTACAGAAAAGGAACCGAAGCTGGAAGAGATTGCTAAAGCCTTGCACCTACAGTCATCTGACCTCAAGGGACATTGGGAAGTCAGAAGTGGTATCAAAGGGTTCTTAGCCAGGTTTCTGTTTGAGAAGGCCCATGAATGTTGGAACTCCCTTGACCTGCAAGCTTTTGAAGAGGTTGTGGCCCTCCTTGTTTATGGTTTGGTATTGTTCCCTAACCCAGATCAGCTCATTGATATCAGTGTCGTTCAGATCTTTATGTCCAGGAATCCTATACCTACGTTGCTGGGGGACATCCTTCACTCATGTTACACTCGAACCATGAGAAAAAGAGGTGTCCTTATGTGTTGCACTCCTCTTCTGGGAAGGTGGTTTATTTCGCACCTTCCGCAATCAGTCCTGAAGAATGAGCGGGGTTTGAGATGGTCACAACGGTTGATGACTCTTACGCATGCAGATATACATTGGTGTCCTAGGTCCAGAGGAGATGTCACTATCATTGATCGTTGTGGGGAGTACCCTAATGTTCCTTTACTTGGAATCAGAGGAGGTATTACTTATAGCCCATGCCTGGCTTGGAGACAGTTTGGTTATGCTCGGAGGGATGGTCCTCATGACATGTTAATTCCCGACATAGTTTTTGACTTCGACAATGATACTCAAGGACTTCGCCAGAGATTTATCAGAGCTTGGAGAATGCCTAGTAGGATAGACAGCAAGACACTGGGGCATAGGAATTCCATCCCTTTGGAGCCTTATCTCAAATGGGTACGCGCCCGCTCTCAGAAGTTAGTGATGCCTTATCCTCACATGCTTCCAGTAATCAAAGAGCCTGTCTTGGAAGGGGAAGTGTCCCACATTATTCAGCACCCTGATATGCCCACATCCTGGGAAGAGATGCAGAAGAGCTGAATCCAGCTTAAGGAGGAAAGGAATTCTCTTGAGACTAGTCTGCATGCCAGTGAAAAGAAGGTCTTGGAGCTCACCCGTCTGTTACATGAGGAGAGGAATCTCAACACCTACATAGCTCCGAAGAGGATGCGCAGTGTATTTTGGGATTGACTTGATTTTTGTACTTTTGCCCATGAGGCCTTGATGTATTAAACGATGATTTCTTTAATGATAACGTGTGTTCTTTTCTTGTCTACAACAAATTTGAACTTTCGAACCCTTGAATGCATTGCATACGCATTTCATACATCATGTGCATAGCAGGTTTTTCCCCTTTTCAGGTTGCTTACAGTTCTTCGCTGTTTATTTCAGCATCATGAATCCCGGATCTGAATCAACAGAGACATCAATCAAGGCTCTCCAGGCGCAGAATGCGCAGTTTCAAGAACTAATCATGGGTCTAGCTAAAGGCCAAGAAGAACTGAAGACTATGCTCCTGAAGAAGGAGAAGAAGAAGAAGAGAAGAACTGTTCTGTTCAACTCGGGCCGAAGGTTGGGTAATACTCTGCAGCATGAAGAGGCTGGTTCTTCTGTTGGCAGGAGTCCTTCTCAGGCAGAAGTAAAGGTTCCTACTCCAGTGGTCTCCGACAACGAGACAGATTTTGATGAGGAGCAGTATCCTCCTGCAGATGACAGGTACAAACAACTGGAAGACAGGTTGAAGGCTATGGAGGTGCAACAGGCACCCGGGCTGGATTTCGGAGATCTGGGTTTGTCGACTGGTGTGGTTATCCCGCATAAATTCAAAGCACCCACCTTCTCCAAGTATGACGGGGCATCTTGTCCCAAGCTGCACTTAAGGTCCTATGTTCGGAAAATTCAGCCGTACTCTGCGGACAAGAATCTATGGATCCACTTCTTCCAGGAGAGTCTTTCAGGGACTCATCTCGAATGGTTCTATCAGCTGGATGGGACCAAAGTTCGTAACTGGGAGGAGCTGGCTGCTGCTTTCTACAAGCAGTATCAGTATAATGCCGACCTTGCCCCCACACGTACCCAACTCCAGGGTATGGCGTTAGGCGCAAGCGAAGGTTTTAAGGAGTACGCTCAGAAGTGGAGAGACCTGGCTGGCAGGGTGCAGCCACCATTGACTGATCGGGAGCTGGTTGACATGTTCTTGGGGACCCTATCTGGGCCATTTTTCAACCACCTCATTGGGAATTCTTCTGCTGGCTTCACAGATTTAATCTTGACTGGAGAGAGAATTGAAGCTGGGCTGAAGTCTGGGAAGATTGCAAAGGGTGCCTCATCTAGCTCAGAAAAGAAACCCTTCAAGAAAGAGTCTAGCGCCGTATATGGTTCCAGGAGATCAGAAAGAAATGAACACCGCCAATCTGTCAGTGCGGTAATGATTGCTAAGCCTACTGCCGCTCCCCGGCCAAACAATTCTCAGAAAGCTGAAAGACCCCGGAGGGAATTCACCCGCTTAGGCATGACTTTGTCGCAGATCCTGCCACAGTTGCTCGCAACCAATTTGGTAACTGTCAGGGAGGCTCCAAAGTTCCCAAATACAGCATCCCCCAAGTACAACCCGAATGCTCGTTGTGCTTACCACTCAGAAAGCCCGGGGCACTCTACCGATGACTGCTGGGCACTAAAGAACAAGCTGCAGGATCTCATTGACGCTAAGGAGGTACAGTTTGAGGCGTCTGACAAACCTAACATGGTGACAGCTCCCCTACCTGCTCATGGAGTTAATGCTATTGGGGATGAAGAGGAAGTTGATGAAGCTGAGTTTGATAGCTGGATCTATCCGGCTGCTGACGGTGGACTTAACAATTGGAGCGCCAAGGACAATCTCCCTGTTTCTTTTGTTACTAAGTAATAAATTTCTTTGTTTCATTATATTTTGTAATAAACAATGATAAACTCTATGGCCCGGTGTCTTACCCGAGGCACCGTGGTTCTATTTGTGAGGGCATACAAACTGTCATTTTATACATCATGAATGAAAATTTTGGACGTTTTTCGCATTGCAAATATTGTGTTCCTTTTCCGTCTTTCTTTTCCTTTACATAATTTTCAAAACAGCTGTATTTACACACACACTCACTCATACAGGTTCCAATCCACTCTGGATCTCACTGATAACAGCTCTGCTACTGCCAATTATGACTTCGAAAATCCGATCAACTTAGCCGAAGACGAAGGTGAAGATGATTGCGAAGTGCCTGGCGAGCTTGCTAGACTGTTGCTTCAGGAAGAGAGGGCAATTCAACCCCATGAAGAGCCAGTGGAAACAATAAACCTGGGTACTGAGGCAGATAGAAAGGAGGTAAAGATTGGTGCCAACCTAGAGCTCAGCGTGAAGCAACGGTTAACCAAGATGTTACATGACTATATGGAGATCTTTGCCTGGTCCTACGAAGACATGCCAGGGTTGGATACCGATATTGTCGTTCATCACTTGCCGACTAAGGAAGACTGCCCTCCAGTTAAACAAAAGGTTCGTCGGATGCGTCCAGAGATGTCCGAGAAGATTAAAGCCGAGGTCATGAAACAGTTTGATGCCGGCTTCCTTGCAGTGACTTCTTACCCTCAGTGGGTTGCTAATGTGGTGCCGGTACCTAAGAAGGACGGCAAGGTCAGAATGTGTGTTGATTATAGGGATCTGAACAGGGCCAGCCCCAAGGATGACTTCCCTTTACCTCACATTGATGTCCTTGTTGATAATACAGCTCAGCACAAGGTGTTCTCTTTCATGGATGGTTTTTCAGGCTACAATCAGATCAAGATGGCACCTGAAGACATGGAAAAGACTACATTTGTTACTCAGTGGGGCACCTTCTGTTACAAGGTCATGCCGTTCGGATTAAAGAATGCTGGGGCAACCTACCAACGTGCCATGGTTGCCTTATTTCATGACATGATCCATCACGAGATCGAAGTATATGTGGACGACATGATCGCTAGGTCCCAGACTGAGGAAGAGCATCTAGATCATCTACAGAAGTTGTTCGATCGGTTGAAATTGTACAAGCTGAGATTGAACCCGAACAAGTGCACCTTCGGGGTAAGATCTGGGAAGTTGCTAGGCTTCGTGGTCAGCGATAAAGGTATTCAAGTGGACCCTGCTAAGGTCAAGGCTATTCAAGAGATGCCAGTTCCCAGGACAGAGAAGGAAGTCAGAGGCTTTTTAGGACGCCTGAATTACATTGCTCGGTTCATCTCACATCTGACTGCTACCTGTGAGCCAATCTTCAAGCTGCTGAAGAAAGATCAGGTAGTACGTTGGAACGATGAATGTCAGGCCGCGTTCGACAGAATCAAAGAATATCTCCAAGAACCACCTATCCTTATGCCACCGGTTGAAGGGAGACCTCTGATCCTATATCTGACAGTGCTAGACAACTCAATGGGGTGTGTGCTGGGGCAGCATGACGAGTCTGGCCGAAAAGAGCACGCCATTTATTACCTTAGCAAAAAGTTTACCGACTGTGAGACCCGATACTCACTGCTTGAGAAAACTTGCTGCGCTTTGGTATGGGCTGCTCGCCGGCTGAGACAGTATATGCTGACTCACACTACCTTGTTGATCTCAAAAATGGATCCTATAAAGTACATATTCGAAAAGCCTGCTCTGTCTGGGAGAATTGCAAGATGGCAAATGATCTTGACGGAATACGACATTCAATACACAACCCAGAAAGCCATCAAAGGGTGTGTATTGGCAGACCACTTAGCTCATCAAGCTGTAGATGACTACCAATCAATGAACTTCGAGTTTCCGGATGAAAGCATCATGATTGTAACTGACTGTGAAGTACCTGGACCGGATGAAGGACTTGAACCAGGATCCCGATGGTCTATGCACTTTGACGGAGCTTCCAATGCTTTGGGAAATGGTATCGGCGCCATCATCATATCCCCTCAAGGTACTCATACTCCACTCACTGCCCGGCTATGTTTCAACTGTACCAACAACATGGCAGAGTATGAGGCGTGTATCATGGGGCTTCAAGCTGCGATTGACCTAAGGATCAAATTTCTAAGTGTTTTCGGAGATTCCGCTCTTGTGATCAATCAGATCAACGGAGAGTGGGATACGAAACATCCAAACCTGATCCCTTACAAAGAATGTGTGTTGGCCCTGATTCCCCACTTCACAGAGATAACCTTTGAGCACTTTCCAAGAGAAGAGAATCAGTTAGCGGACGCGTTAGCTACAATGTCTTCAATGTTCAAGGTTAAATGGGATAATGAAGCTCCCCGGATCACCATCTGGAAATTGGACGAACCGGCATACTGTTGTGATCTCGAAACTGAATTGGTAACTGAGAAGCCTTGGTACCACGAAGTGAAGAGATATCTGGAAGCTCAGGAATACCCTGAAGGTGCCTCTATCAACGATAAGAAATTCCTGAGGAGGTTCGCAGCAAAATTCTTCCTAAGCAATGGCATCTTGTACAAGCGAAACCATGATTCAACCTTACTGCGTTGTGTGGATAAGACTGAAGCGGAAAGAATCATGGAAGAGCTACACGAAGGGACCTTTGGTACGCATTCCAGTGGACATACTATGGCTAAAAAGATCCTACGGGCGGGGTATTACTGGTCCACAATGGAAGCTGACTGCTACCAACACTCCAGGACATGCCACAAGTGCCAGATCTATGCAGACAAGGTGCATGTTCCTCCGGTTCCCCTGAATGTTCTGACTGCGCCTTGGCCGTTTGCAATGTGGGGTATAGACATGATCGGCGAGATCAAACCTACAGCATCAAACGGGCATCGCTTCATCCTAGTGGCAATCGACTATTTCACGAAGTGGGTTGAGGCAGCATCCTATGCTACAGTAACCAAGACTGTTGTGGCACGGTTTATTCGACACAATCTGATCTGTCGGTACGGCGTCCCTGAGCGAATTATTACAGACAACGGTACCAATCTGAACAATAAGATGATTGCTGAGCTTTGCGAACAGTTCAAGATACAGCACCACAATTCTTCTCCTTACAGACCGAAGATGAATGGGGCTGTAGAAGCAGCGAATAAAAACATTAAGAAGATCGTTCAAAAGATGACAGTGACTTACAAAGATTGGCACGAGATGTTACCGTTCGCTCTGCATGGGTACCGTACTTCAGCTAGGACGTCAACCGGGGCAACTCCTTTCTCTCTGGTTTATGGTATGGAGGCAGTCTTGCCGATCGAAGTGCAAATTCCCTCTCTCCGGATAATGAAGGATGCAAATCTGAACGAAGATGATTGGATCCAGACACGACTTGACCAACTCAATCTCATTGACGAAAAAAGACTTGCTGCTATCTGCCACGGTCAGACGTATCAGAAACGAATGATCAGGGCATTTAACAAAAAGGTCAGACCACAAGAATATCAAGTTGGGGATCTGGTTATCAAGAGAATCATCCTTCCTCAGAGTGATCCAAGGGGCAAATGGACCCCCACGTACGAAGGGCCATTTGTGGTTAAGCATGTGTTCTCAGGAGGAGCAATGATATTAACCAACATGGATGGTGACGACCTTCCTCACCCCGCCAATGCAGACATAGTTAAAAAATACTACGCATGAAAAAGACCCGCTAGGCTGACATGCCTAGGCAAAAATTAGGGCTTCCCGTCAAACCAAAAGGGTTCGGGCAAAATGAAGGGATGAAAATGAAAAAATCTGTACACCCGGCAAGTCGAAAACCTGAAAAGGCGGCTTGGGCAAAAATGGGTATCCCGGTGGATCGAAAACCCGAAAGGGCGGTCCAGGCAAAAATTAGGGATAAAGCGTAATACTATGTCTCATTGGATCACTTTGCATTCAGAATCCGGTATCTGCATCAAGCTCAAACGGCATCGATCAGTCAGCTTCACCCTCAACCAAGGTCATCAAGTGATGAGACGCTCGGGGTTATAAAGGCAATAGCAGAGTTGAAACCCAGTGGGATCATTCATATTTCACACAGCTGTTTTACTTTCTTTTGTACAAAACTTGTATAAACTCTTTTGATCGGCGGCGTACCTCTTACTAGGACGTCAGCCTCTTGTACACAAAACGCCTATTCAGGCCATTCAAAAATCAATACAAATATATTTTTCAGTTAAACGTGCCAAGTGTTTTCTTTTTTCTGTTTTGTTTTGTGAAGAACGTCCAAGGTTCAATTTGTGATGTATGCATTGACAATAATTTGCTAACTCATAAATATTTGCACACGAAACAAAGGAATTAATTGCAGGTGACACTAGAAACAGGGGCAATAAAGAGTTGTCTAAACAATCCAATTGCTCTATCCTCCAAGGTACCAAGGTAGGTTCAGCTAAAGAACACGGCCAAATGTATCTTAATTCCCCAGAGAGTGGTTCAGCAAAACAATACATTCTTCTCCAAGCTATCATCAAATATCAAAGGAAATTGAGTATCCTCCAGCCGATCCTCAAGCATTCCCCAGCAGCAATACATATATTCTTAACAAGCATCCCCGGCAGTCTTGGCCTAAAGATTGTTCCCCAGCGGTATCTCAACATCCAAAAGAATCACCTCCTCTGCAATTCAAACCTCCCCCAGGAAGGATGGAGTCCATATCCCCAAGCAGTAAGCTTATCCCCAGTAGATTCTGGAAGCTTATCCCTCGCAGAGCACGAACGCGTCGTCCGGCTTGATTTAAAGAGTTATTTCCTCAATAGGATATAACTGGGTTATCCTCAGCCAAAAGCCACGGAAAGAGCGTCGTCAACGAAGCCTTCCTATCCCCAGCAAGTTACTATCAACATCAAGCAAAGCATCTCTATCCCCACAGAGTACCGCCTCCCAACATAGTCGCTAGAGTATCTTTTCTCCCCGCATATTTTCCATTCGCCAAGTTTATTCCTCAACAGAGTTATCTTCTCCTACCGGTATTCTTGCAGTTATCATCCCCAGCGGAAGCAAAATCTATTCTTCAAACGTCAGCCCAGGATACAACTTCCCGGCACCCGTCAAGGATTCACTTTCCTAGACAAAAACATACATAAAACTTCACATACATCATCATAGCATGCATGACGCACTGCATCATACAAATCTCCTTTATGTTGAGAACATCATTGCTTGATCCATATCATGCATTGCATATGACTGACTTTTACCTTTCAGGAAAGATGCAGTTTAAATTCTCAACCATATTTCAAGACCTTGTCCGGTTCAGTTAAATCGACCCTAAGATTTTCCTGATGCTTATCCAGTCAAAGGCCTTCTCTGGTTCAGTCAGATCGACCCTAAGATCTCCCTGATGCTTATCCAGTTGAAGATATTCCAAGACCTTGTCCGGTTCAGTTAAATCGACCCTAAGATTTTCCTGATGCTTATCCAGTCAAAGGCCTTCTCTGGTTCAGTCAGATCGACCCTAAGATCTCCCTGATGCTTATCCAGTTGAAGATATTCCAAGACCTTGTCCGGTTCAGTTAAATCGACCCTAAGATTTTCCTGATTCTTACCCAGTCCAAGGCCTTCTCTGGTTCAGTCAGATCGACCCTAAGATCTCCCTGATGCTTATCCAGTTGAAGATTTCAAGACCTTGTCCGGTTCAGTTAAATCGACCCTAAGATTTTCCTGATGCTTATCCAGTCAAAGGCCTTCTCTGGTTCAGTCAGATCGACCCTAAGATCTCCCTGATGCTTATCCAGTTGAAGATATTTCAAGACCTAGACCGGTTCAGTTAAATCGACCCTAAGATTTTCCTGATGCTTATCCAGTCCAAGGCCTTCTCTGGTTCAGTCAGATCGACCCTAAGATCTCCCTGATACTTATCCAGTTGAAGATGTTTCAAGACCTAGACCGGTTCAGTTAAATCGATCCTAAGATTTTCCTGATTCTTACCCAGTCAAAGGCCTCTCTGGTTCAGTCAGATCGACCCTAAGATCTCCTTGATTCCTATCCCAGTAGAAGACACCCAAGATTTTTTTTCAACGAGCGTTGTTGAAGTTAAAATCACCCAAGATTTTTCTCAACGAGCGTTGTTGAAGTTAAAATCACCCAAGGTTCTCTTACCATTCATGCTAAGGTAGTAACCATACCTGGTTCATTCATCAGCGTTTGAAGCTCCAGATTCAGCTCCTGTAACCAGTCAGGACACATCTATACCAAGCATCTAAAATCAGCTCCTGCAACGCGTCAGGTACTCATTTTCTCTTTTGCAGGTATGCAAGTTCTCGCTAAGGAATCTCTTACGCGATCAACATCCAGATGGCATCTATAAGCCCATCGTCCTATCCAGCAATCTCCAAATGGCATCTATAAGCCCATTCCCCCATCACTGTCACTATGTGAGCGCAAATTTCTGGGCACTTTAGTGTTCAATCATCTTTTACCCTCGGATTACGAAAGGCACGTCAGCCAATCTGCATCCTCAGGTCTAAGAAGATTGAACAGGGGCAACTGTTGCACCCCAAAATTTGCCCTCCCATATTCTCCAAGATTTGTCAAGCCAGGTCACAAAATTCCCCAAGGGTTGCACAGTCAAACTGTCTCCTATACAGTCAAAACTAGGGTTTGTGTTCTGATCAAGAATTGAAGTTTTCAAGGGACCAATCAAGTCTCATATGCTTACAAATGTGGTCAAACATCCTCATGTCAAAATTTCAAGGCATTCAGCTCAAAATTGCACAGTCAAAACCCTAGATTGCACTACAGTCAACTGTAGGGGCAAAATGGTCATTTGACAGTCAAAAGTTCAAATTTTTGGTCAACATATCATTTTGAAGCCACAAACATCATTTGATCAATGCTTGATCATGATTCTCAAAATTTGGCTCAAAAATCATCAAGATGCAAAAGTTGCTATATTTGGACAGCTGAAAAGTCAGCTGAAATTGACCAGGGCATAACTTTCACATGGATTATCAGAAAAATTCCATCCAAAGCTCATTTTGAAGAGAAAGACATTTCCTACAATTCATCTTCATATTTCAAGTCCAAGAAATGCTCTCACAAAAAGTTATCAATTTCAACATTATAGGTCATTTTCAAAAGTCAACAAAAAGGGACTTTAAGTCAAAGGCCATAACTTGAGATTGGTAAATCAAAATGACATGGGACAAAAGACATTGGTTAGAGGACTCAAAGACCTTTCCAAAATGTCCAAGAACATGTGAAAAGCTTAAAAATTGAGCAAGTTATGCCTTGTGGAAGTTGGGAAATTTTTGGGAATTTTGAAAAGTCAACAATGGTTCAAATGACCTAAAAATGCAAATGGGCCCATTTTTCTTCCAAGTTTCTTCATGCCAAGCCTATGCACGACCATTAGGCCCAAATGGAAGTATTTTTTCATTTTTTAATTATTTATTTGAATTTATATTAATATTAATTCATTTAAATTAATTAAATACCTGAAAAATATCAAACTTGACCTAAAAAAATCTTTTCATGCATGTTTATTCTCAATATCACGTGCATATCCCAATTAGGCAAGTTTTGATGAGATTTGAGCATGATTGAACCAAAAAACCATGAAAAAAGATTCAAAAAAGATCTTCCAAAATCAAAGATTGAAATCATCATGGCAAGAGATTTTGTACAACTTTCTTAACCTAATATGCTCTATACATATTCAGGAATCAAAACCTAATGGTTAGAGACAAGAAGCTGCGCCCCAAGAACCCTTTGCAAATTGAAATTTTTCCATAAAACACAAAAACTGAAAACCAGTTTCTAGGTCGATTCAAGCTCCAATTCTTGTCCTATCATCATCCTGAGACATCATTGAACGATTCTCAATCACTAACATCAACCAAAACGCCCTGAATTGGTACCCCTAAGTCAAACTGTACCTCAAAACTTCTGAAATCGTATAGCATGATTCAAGCATATTTTTGCATTTTTATTTATGTATTCATATTCATAATGATGTTTCTAAGCTGACCAATGCGTTTGATTGCATTTTTGTGCCATATATATGAATCTGCCATGCGAGAATTCTAGGGTTGCAGGTTTCTGGAATTAGGGCTTTTGCGTAGAGGAAAAATTAGGACTCATGAATGCCATGGTTGGATTCAGTACCTCAAGACGAAGAGATTGACCTACTCGCGATGAATTTATGATCATCCTAGCGCTAGTCGCTATTTTCTATAAACCTGCCTAATGCTACGCTTCAAAAACCGTTGCCAATATGTTTTGGGTTTCAGGAAAACGAAGAAGACGATTTCGTGTCCATCAGCCATTGGCCACTTTGAATCTCGCGCGTTTTTCATCCACTAACACCATATTTTATTTATTATGTTTATGCGTTATTATATGTTAAATTGAAAGCGCTTGGTTCAGTGGTTAAGTGTTTGTGCTGGCAACGTTAAAGACCTGGGTTCAAGTCCCAGGTCTGGCAATTTCCATAATATTTTTCAACGCAGGTTCCTATGCAACGCTGGCGTTAGGGACTACCATGTTCCATCCAGATCAGGCCATACACGCGTCTAACATGTACAGATCAAGGGCTACAGAACCAAGGAACACCTACGCCTAGTCAACGTGTCACACATGATCCAAAAGTCAGCGAATTTCAAAGCTTAATGGGCCAAAATTCCAGGCCTGAACCTCACATTTGGGGCTACACCCCACCCTGGTTTGCCTTCTTCTTTTTATTTATTTTATATTTTATTCTTGTTTCAATTATTATTTTCATTTTAATTGTTGTCTAAATTAATTAATTGTTTTCTTTTTTTACAAAAATATAAAAAACTTACTTAAAAATCAAAAAAGACCAAAAAGAATAAATGTTTTGTTATGATCATTTTCTTGTAAATAAATTAATACATAATGAATTTAGGATAATTAGGTTTTTTGCAATTTTAATTCTTTTTCACAAAAAAATATATAAAATATAGAATTTAGGTTTAATTGTTAATTCCTTTTTATTATTTCTTTTTTTATCATAATATTATTTGTTTATTTATTTTTATAATTAAATGCATATAAATTGCTTAGAGTTAAATTAGGTCAAAAAGTCAATATTTTCATAATAAACTAAAAAAAAACAATAATAGAATTAGGGTTAGTCAACTATAATTAATTCCTTCTTTTTTTTTAAATCTTAAAAATACAAAAAATGCCAAAAACATTTAATTTTTAACTTCAGTTCTCATTAATTTAATTATTTTTGCAAAAGGGTCCAACGCCCATTGTTTCTTAATTATTTAATTTGCGCATTTATTTCATGTCATTTATTATAATTTTGTATCTCTCCCAAAGCCATGTAACTTTACTTTTCGCACTTTTATTTACTTCGCATTGTTTATTTTTCGCTAAATCGGGTCCGGTTTAATTTTGGCGATGTGGACCCGCGCCATTTGTAATAGCCTTAGATTTATTTTCCCGCGAACTTTATAACTGTTAAATATGCATGCAAGAATGAATGGTCATAATTAAAATCAAGCGTAGAACACAACAAACATGACAAGACAAATAACTGAAACATGACACACGAATCGCACACACCACCCCTAGGGTACGCCTCACTGTTGCCTTTCGAAAGGTGATCGTCGAGTAGAGGATGTCTTAGTAAGTCCTCATGATCCGGGAACCTGGCATGAGGGTAGCTTCTAAGGTGTCTTCCCATTACTCTGGTGATCACCATGTCCCTAAAACTCGAATTGACCCGAACACCTCCAACAGTGGTGCTACCTACCTCTCAATGGTGGGATGGCACTACTTTAAAGGACATTTACACAGACGAATTCCTTAGGGTAGGTAGGTTCTCAAGGATACTTGCTCTAATTTCAAAAACAAACAAAAATCTTTTCGCCAGCACATTTTCAAAAGCTTTCAAAACAAACTTTTCAAACACTCTGATGTATGAGTCGATCTGAAATTTTTTCAAAGAAACTTTTAAACCCACATTGAAAAGCAAACAATTTTGAAAACATATTGAGCAAGTATCTAAGAGCCCATGGATAACCATGGATAGAAAGGGTGCTAACACCTTCCCTTTCTATAACCTACCTCCCGAACCGAGAGCGATCTCTTTAAAGGAATTTTTCTGTGCTTTTGTCCTTTCCATTTGGAGAAAATAAAAGACGGTGGCGACTCTTGCTTCCGCGACATTTCGCGAACCAGCGTTAAACAGTCAGTTCCAGATCCACCGATCACAGTCAACCTTTAAATCCCTTGACATATGGTTTCTTCAAAAGATGCTTATGAGTGCATGGATGCATGATGCAACAATCACACATAAGATCACACATATAGGGTTCATAGGTTCAACGTCACGAGCATGAGGTCGAAGGTACTACCCATAAGGTGTTGGTCTAAAAAGTTATCACCTGCCGAACAAGGTTCTAGAGGTTCCCAGAGTCTACATCCTTCCCTCGGATATTACCAACTTCCCGATTAACTCAGTAATTAGTAATATTCTCAAGAAAGACTCGTCTGAGTGTAGTATCGTGTGATAACTATTTCCGGATTACTCCGTCATAGCTTCCGCACTACACCTAAAAGGCCAAGATGGGTTTGGTATTCTACGGTCCTCAGTTTCAGCAGGCTCCCAGGTCGAAAGCAGTACATCTTCCCGATTACTTGGTAAACGACACTACAGTCAAAGGGGCCTCCACTGAGGGGGGGATATCATGCCTCCTTTTTTGGGATTACTCCCTCAAAGTTAACATGACTATACCGCTCGTCCTATCTTAAAGTTTTCCCAAGTCCGGGTATAAGACTCATGAGTAATCACCAAGCACCCTGAAAACCAGGAAAATCAAGACAAAACATATATACAACATATAACATAAAAAGCAGTAATATCACATATACAAATATAAACAAAGATAGGCTTAACCCACTTAGGGATGGACCAGCAAGAGGTCAATCTTTCCCTAGTGAAGTCGCCATTTTTCTGTAGCGGTAGAAATGTTCAAGACTAAGCCATTAGATTGATTGGACTTTATACAAATCAAAATAAAAATCGCCACCACGCTTTATTGTTTCCAAAGGAATGGGAAAAGAGAAAATAACCCAAAAAAGAAGGGGAAAGATTCAAGGTAAGGGGGTTGGTTATGCAAAGGGAAGGTATTAGCACCCTAAACATCTATGGTACTCCGCAGGAGCCTCTTTGTAAAATCTTTATATTTTGTCCATAAAAAATGTTGTATATATAAAAAAAAAGGATGGTGGAGGTGAGGAAAGAAATATATTCATTTTTATAATTTTTTCACCTGCCGCGGTTGCGAACCTTTGGTGCCTACGTACCACCTTTTCGTGCAATAGGGGATCAAGGTACACGTAGTTCCTCTTTTAAAAATTTAAAACACAGATGCGTTGAATAATTTTATGAGATAAAACATCATCGTCATTGTCCGTGTGGAAAACATTTCTACTACCCACAATCATGAGAAAGGAGAATTTGCATCATCTCAAAGTGGAGGATATGGCTTGGATTTCAAAATCAACAATGCCTCACTCAACACCCAAGTGGAAAATATCTCTCTTCACTACATATTGTAGAAGTATAGTTGTTTGCATCACTACAAGGATTGGCAAGAGTTCAACCTTTTGAGAAAATTTTAAAGATAAAAGCCAAAGTGGCAAAATGGTTTAAAATGAGATTGATTGACTTTTAGTCTTTCTCACAAAAAATGTCAAGGTATTATTAAGTTGATTGGAGTTTATTTATGAAATTGTTTTGAAAATGCATGGACATAAGTCCAAGTTTACTATGAAAGTGGTTCAAGTTCAAAAACAAGAAGAGTTCTCAAAATGGGGAAGAAGATTTTTGAAATTAAAGAAGATGGGAGGAGAAGAAGGGACTATCCTAAAGCATAAGGTAAAAGCTAGGGATAAGAACCATCTAACTAACAAGAAGCCAATACTTGACATTATGAGCCAAGATAGAATTCTCATTCCTTGGATTGAAACCAATCAAGCAAAAAATACTAGACCTCTTGAGATAACCAAACTTCAAGTGTATTAAGTCTTCACAAAAATTAGGCAGAGTAACGGCTGTATACGGGTGAGTTCCAGATTACAAACAGAGGGTGTAATCACAAAAACCTGCACACGAAAACAAACAAGCAACCCAATGTCTTGAGGTAAACCTCAAGAACTCCAGACAAAATAATCAGATAAGATCACAAGGTTTCCAAGGTAGGCCAAGGTTTCTAATCCTAAGTCCAAGAAAAGTCCCATGCTCCATAATGCCAAGGATAGTAACCAAATAGTCTAAGTACCATTAATGATTTTTTAGGGTTTATTTTGATTATTAAGTATCTTAAGAAAGGAAAAGAAAAGCTCAAGTGAGCAAAGTAAAAATGGCAAGAAAGTAAATACTCAAATGAGCAAAGATGAAAATGGCATAAAATGTAAATGCTAAAAGTAAATGGTACATAAAGCATAAAAAAGAATAAAAGCATAAGGTAAAATAAGTCAATAGTTAGTGGTTAGTTGGATGACCATCTTGAAGCTTGCATTTGGAACTCATTAGAGGATTGGTAGAACCAAAGCCTCCACACAACAAGTTGCATTTGATTTTTTTTAAAGTATATCATCCATTTGGAATTTTCACAAGTACCATTTAATGATCAACGATGTTTAAGTGATCCACGTTGACCAAAGGTGTTGTAGATCCATTAGAGGATTGGTAGAACCAAAGCCTCCACACAATGAATCTCAAGGTTATTGGATCAAAGAGATCAAATTAACATACTTGGGCTTGCAATCATAAGTTTGGGCTACGAATGATCATTTATTCGAATCAGGACAAAATTTAGTGCTATGTTAAACAATCATAAGTGAACTTATATAGAAGTCACACCTATTTTGAGGCCGGTCAATAGCAATCTATGCACCCTTTAGTTTGAGACATGATATAGAGATCATGCTCCAACAACATCTAGTGTGATAAGAAGGGGATGAGATGAAGAGGGATGGGAGAGAATGTACATACCACTTTTGAATTAAATTTAATCAAACTATTATTAAAATCATTCATCCATTTTTGTGGAGTTAAACTCAACACCATGGATCAATGATGTTAATAAAGTTCATGATCCAAAATTTAAACCAAGATCAACTAGAAAATAGTCACAAAATAATATTACATTTTAATATATACAAAAGGGGTTAAAAATAATGTTTAAAAATAGAAAATGAAGATAAAAATATCAACTATGTTCAAATTAATCAAGAAATAAAAAGTAATACCATAGAAAAATCAGAAAAAGGCTCAAATAATTTTACAATTTTTTTGGTAATTTTTTAAAGTCAGAAACTATTTTTTAATTAAAAGAAATGGGTAAAATGAACCAGAAATGATAAAAATATAGTAAAGTCAGAAGGAAGATGAATGGGATAGTTCATGTATTTATAGGATAAGCGAATGGGATCAAAAGGAAGAGTGAATGATGCGTTTTGGAGGGAATTCGTGCAAACCTGATGCACGAGTGAAGTTTGATCCAAACTTCACCAAAACTCATCCAATTCTTGCATTTTGATGCACTAATCCACTTGGGAAAGTTGGCTAATCATGTTTAGATCCAAAACACGTGTTAATTTGAGGTTTAGAGGTTGTAACATGAAATTCAAATTCTGACTTGCAAGGAAACTTCAATTCCAAGTTACCATTTTTTAGACAATGGCATTCTCAGCTCAAGGGGTCTTAAGGCATGATTTTGATGCTTTAGAAAGATGAGGTTACAAGCTTTGCAATGGAAAAAGAATGGAGTTAAATGGATGCTTGAGATGAAAGTTGCATGAGTCAAAGTTGAAGAAAAAAGGTTGACTTTCCATACTTAGAAATATTTCAAATTCTTCTTCAAAAATGACCTATAATGTCTTGCATCCAAATATGGCTTTCCACTTGGAATTTGCTCTTGACCAAAAAAGATGGCATGAAGTAGACCTCTTGAATGACATTTTGAAACTTAAATCATTAAAAATCTAAAAAATTTGAGCATGTTATGACTTGTTGAAGTTGGCAAAATTTCATAAAATGACCTATAATCTTTTGTTTCCTTAAGGCAACTTCCATCCATTTTCTCAGTTTGCACATGAAAGAAGGCATAAAGTTCACATCCTCAAGATCATTTTGGAAAAAATAATTGGCTCAAGGTGATAAAAATTGACCAAGTTATGATCATTTGAAGTCACTCATGGAAAATTGTGGATTCATTTGGAGGACTTGTAATCTTTCTTCTTCACCAAGTTTCTTCAACATGAAAACGCCTTGTAACTTTTGAAGTGATTTGTTGATAACCCTTTGAAGAGAAGGATGTCTTTGTAATCACTCAAAAATACCAAAAGGTGAGAAAGATATACCCCTTTGAAGTTCAAAACCCTAGCTCATAGATCAAGAAAATGCTTTGAGAAAATTTGACAAGCTTGAACAAACTTCTTGTACCAACATTCTTGATTTGTGAATAGAAGTTGTTGAGGATGATAATGAGGACTCATATCCACCAAAACCACTTCCATTTCTTGAAATTTGAGAGAAATATGCTCTTGTGACCAATAGGAACAAGGCCTTGTCCAAACATGACAACTTCTCCAATCAACCCCTTGCACTTTTGAGTCAAATCTAATAACCTTGAAAAGTGATGAACCAAAGTGTGATACGGTGGGAGAACTGACTTGGGTTTTGCGCTTGTTTTCGCAAATGTTTCGGTTGAGCAAGAGTCGTCACTGACTTTTTATTTTATCCTAAGGAAAGGTTAAAAAGCACAGTAAAAAACCTTTGAGATGTTTTCTTGGGTTCGGGGAGTAGATTATAGAAAGGGAAGGTATTAACACCCTTTCTATCCATGGTTATCCATGGGCTCTTAGTTACTTGCTTAGATCACTTGCCTTGCATTTTCAATTGTTTGAAATGGTGCTTTCAATTGTTTGAAATGGTGCTTTGTGTGTGGGTTTGAAAATGTTTTGAAAAGAGGCCAATGGGGTGGCAACCTTTGTAATGATCCATGTTGGGATGTATACAAAGATGTATGTCTTTTGAAAAGGTTTTAATGTTTTTGGAAAGTTGTTTTGAAAATGTGTGTGTGAGGTGTGGTTTTGAAAATAGGCAAGTGTTTTTGCAAGTTTGATTCAAGTAACTAAGAGTTTGTCTACTCCTAAATTTCTCAAAGATTTCTCCTATGTTTTTAACCCTTTTAACAATTTTGTTCCACCATTGTATTTGGTGGACAATCTTGTGTTAGGATGTGAACGGGACGGGCGTGGATCATCGTTTAGACCATGATTGCAATGGTGCCAAGTATCTTTGGGCAATTTTTCCTTTAGGGACTCGATCATTTTTTAGGAAACTTTCGAAAGCGTCATCGAGGGACTATGATCATTTGATTTTTTTGTTTTTTGCCAAAGATACCTAACATACAATATGGCCCATTTTTGAAGGCAACAAGTGGAGTACCCTAGGGGTGCAAGTGTAATTGTGTATTGATTTCATGTATTTATCTTGTATTAGGTTAAACTATTTTTGGTTAATTTTGCATACAAAACCCTAATTCTAACATGGCATAATTAGAAAGCTTTTAAATGCGAAAAATAAAAGGTCCTAAGTTATTACAACATAATATATGGGATGGGGGGTACAAATGTTCAAATGGGGATATTTTAGCAAGAAATTAAACCTAAACTACTACATCCAAATTGAATTATACAAATTATTTAATATACAATAATTAAATAAAAATGCAAATATAATAAATGTGCAAGATGTAAAAAATGGTTTTTGATATGTATGGAAAAAAAGTATTTTTATGGGTTAAATAAACAAAAATAAAATTAATTAATTTTTGGTATTTTTATGCATTTAGGGCAAAACCCTAATTTTTATGAATAAAAGGTATTTATTTATGATATATGTAATATTTATTAATTATGTATATAAAAAATAAATAAAAGAAGGTATATTATAAAAAAGTATTTTTGAGGTCAAAATATTAATAAAAACAAAATATATTAATTCTTTGTATTTTCCCTAAATATATTAATAAATATACATGTATTTACATTATTTATTAAATATATATTATATGTACAAAAATAAAATGTTTAATATTATTAAAAAAAAGTATATTTTATGTAAAATGTTTTCAAGAGATAATATAAAATAAAAATCAGAAATAAAACATGTTTGTATTGTTTTTTAGTATTTTAAAATAATAGTATATTTAGGTTTATTTATATACAAAGCTAAATAAAGCCAAATAAATATCAAAATAAATACAAAAAATATGGAAAAAATAATTTTAATATTTTTTATGTTTTGTCAAAAATAAATAAGTCAGAAACAAAAATCAAAAGTCAAAAATAATGAAAATAAAATGCAATGGGCCAAGGAGGTGCAAATGTGAAATAGTGGTGTGAAAAGAAAAAACATTTCAGGCCCAGCCCAGAACCTATCTTCTTCAACCTCCAGCAAGCTTGTACAACCAACATATGCGTTTCTGCTATCTCAGGATTCTTGGACTTTTAGCACAAACTCACAACATGAAAAATGTTAAGCAGCAAACCACAATTCCAGACATATAAAAAACTTGACCTAACTCTCATAAATGAGAGAGAATTTCTCCATCCCTAATTCTTAACCTAAGTTTTTATCAATGTTCAGGTCTCAAATTCTCTCAGCATATGCAACATAAATGGGAAGTAAAGATATGTATAGCTTCAGGGGCATGAATAAAACAATTTTCATTCACAAACTTAGAGCTAACTCTTCCTATATTGAGAGATAGAAGTCCATGAACTTACCTGTTCAGCTTGGATCGTGTCTGACAATGGAGGCACCTTCAAGGCAAAATGAGGATTGGTACGGCTTGCTTGAAGTTCAGGGATGCTATTCCAACCTTTAACTTGCTTTGAAACCAACTGGATCAAGCTATGGCAATCCACCTGCAAAACAGAAAAAATGAAAATGGTGATGTTGGTTAGAGGTGTTACAGGTCGTGTCCAATGCCTGAGATAGCTTGCATATATGGTATGGAATGTGTATGAACTGGATTTAGCAAGAATGCACGAATGGATTGGCTTATGGAAGTCCAACTGCAGAGGTTACTCTGTTTTCTGCAGTGGGAGGGTGTTTTTAGGTTTGATGATGTTTGGAAGGTATTTGGCTCGTGCTCTAGCTTAGGTCTGATGTTTGGAAGGTGTACAACAACTTTGCTTAAGCTTCTCTTGGTTGAAATGAGAGTTGGTGTTGGTTATGCCAAGTTACTTCACACTTAAGCAAGAGAAATCAACTTGGTCCTCTAGACTTGTACATGCCCCTCTAATGTGCTGCAAACATCCCCCTTGATCAGTGTGATATGCTTCTGAACTTGTACCCAAAGATATGGCCTTGTACTTCTTGATTTTCAAACTTGACATAAAGTTCCACTTTTCAAAAATGGATATATTGCCTTTTCTAATTATAGCTTAGTCTTGTATGCAATGCTTAAACACATAATGTAAGGCTTGAACACAAGGGGTTTGCATTAAATTTATGAGTGTGAATGAGATAAAGGACCTGTAATTCATATTAGAACATGCTGAGTTCAAAAGTGCAAGGTTATGAACATGTAAATTGTCCATGAACAAAGTGAGTTTTGCCCATATTGCCAAATTCGATTCTCCCTAACCATGAGGTTGTTTGATGAGTTCTCTGACATTTTGGAAAGCTTGGAATGTGTACTACAATCCATATTTGTAATGCAAATTGAAATTCCAAGTGGAAGCATGTGAAAAGTGGTCATGAAGTTAGGCAAAAAATCCTGCCTAGAATAGGTCAAAATTTCTCTAAGTTAAGAATGTTTTGCACCCTTGTTCCAAAAATCATAACTTGAGATACAAGCTTCTTTTGAGGAAACTTTGTGAATCAAAGTTGTAGATTTTGCAAAGGACTATAACTTTCATGTTTTGACTTTTCCTTGAATCCAAATGCATCTTGATGAAAAAGTGGGACAAAGTTAGGAAAAAATTAGGGATTTTCATAACTTAGAAAAATTCTAAGTTATGAAAATTCTTCATTTTAAACCCTAATTTGAAAATTTTGATTTCTTGATGAACAAGTTTCATAATTTGGCATGTTTTGATGAGAAATGAATCTTGACACTTGATTTTGACCAAAAAAGTCAAAGTTTGACTTTTCAGTATACAGTCAAAAATTGATCAATTGACTGGGAAATTCATCTGTCAATCTTGTGCATTTGGGATCTTTTGAATTGGTTGAACATGTCAAGACAATTCCATGGGGTCATTGAGTCCATATATGAGCTTGGTTTTCCATTGGTTAGGTCAAACAGTCAAAAATTGCCTTTGTGCAGTCAAAACCCTAAAAATGACCATTTTGCCCTTTTGGTGATCTGATCAAATTTCTTGTGGAATTGTGATCCAAACTTGACCAAATAGTTAAAATGAGTTCATAATGTTGATGTGGGTCAAATTTCATGGGGTTTGGCTGTCAATTGACCACAGTTGACTTTTTCCCCAATACAGTTGATTTCTAGGTCAACTGTCCAATTGACTGGGCAAAGTTTGGAATCAAGACTTGAAACTTGGTATGGATAAACTTGGGAGTCCAACATGAAGTATGAAAGTCACTTTAGGCATTTTAGGTCAAAACATCTTTGTGCCAACACAAACCCTAATTTGGGTCAACCGTGCAAGGAGAAGTCTTGAGCTGAGGAAACCCTAGCTGGATCTTGAGCTCCAAGGGTCTTGTGGTGAGAAAATGTTGAGGAAATGGGAGGGCAAATTTTGGGGTACAACACAAAGCAACCTTTCCATGCCAGTTCTTCCAAAACCAATCCAATGGTGAGCTTTAAACTTCTCAAGCTTTATTGGCTAGGGCATAGGAATGAACTCATGAACCCATGGGGTAACTTATTAAATCTCATTTCCTTCACCTACATGGATAACAAGCAAGACAAACAAACATTGCATTTTATTATTTAAATGAATAAATCAATAATAATATTCATGATCATAAAAGGAACACAAGTCAAGGTGCTTGGTAATCCCTCAAAAAGGGCAAAACTAAATGTAAGGAGGGGAGCCAAGAATCCTAGTGTGATCTTGTTGTGAATGAATCAACATGGTATGATGAAGGGATCTTAGGGGCAAAAATTGGGGTACAACAGCAATGACATCCAACTTCAGAATTTCCCAGCAATTTTTAAAAATCTTTGCGCTGAAACCATCTATGCTAGGGGATTTGTTATCACCTATATCTTTAAGGGCTTCTTCAATCTCCTTAATAGAAACCTTGCTCACAAGAAGATCCTTTTATTCTGTGTGAATTTGATTACCCTCCCTCATTGCTTCCACATCAATGTGCTTAATTCTGTTAACATGCTCTCCCATCAGGCTATGGTAAAACTTCATGATCTCTTTTTCAATGTTGCTGCGATCTGCTATGACCTCCCCATCCTCTTTTTGCAGGAATTTGATACAGTTTTTGCTTTGCCTAGCTTTAAAATAAGCAAAGAAGAATTTTTTATTACCATCACCTTGTCTGATCCAGTCAAGCTTTGCCCTCAGCATAAATCTACTCTCTTTATGATCATGTAGCTTTATGACTTCTTCAGTGAGCATTTTAATATGCTCAATAGCATTGCCATCCTGCCTGTTAATAATCAAGTCATTTTGGGCTTTGTGCAGGTTCTCTCTAGCAGTAACTAAACT
>OX451735.1:102981974-103149474 GCA_948472305.1 Vicia faba | reverse complement strand
CTCCATCAAAGACTGGAGGTTTGCCGCTGAATCTGTCTCTGTCCTCATTGTTGTCATTGCTGATGTGAGAATTGTTTCCTGCCATTGTGTTTTTCTGACGCTGGATCTTGTACTGACACGGTTAAGTGTTTTAGCTCAGAACCAGGCGCTCTGATGCCAATTGAAGTGGTGAAAAACACAAGAAGGGGGGGGGGGGGGTTGAATTGTAAAACTGAAATCTAATGCAATGAACAAGATATTTTTATCCTGGTTCGTTTGATCTCAAACTACTCCAGTCCACCCGTCAAGGTGATTTCGCCTCTCTCCAACGAGGTCTTAATCCACTATATTCAACTGAATATTACAGACTGCTTTAACAACTGCTAAAGCCTTCTTGATCCAAACCACAACCCGGTTTGTCAAGGTAACACTTTCTTACAAAGAGATAAAACTAAGTGTGTGAATGTTTTCTACAAAACTGTATCACAACTGTGATGTATACACAAATTGAAGCTTAGAAACTAGATTGCTAAACAATGATAGAATATCAGAATGTGGTTTAGCAAAACTGAGAGAAATAAGATTTTGATTAGCTTTTGTGCGTGTAGAGATTTTGAGAGCATTAGCCATTTCAATCTTCAAAGTCTTGTTTATATAGCACTGAGATGATGAACGTTGGATGCAATATTCTTGATTCAATGCTAATAACAAACTTTCCTTATTGAGCAGATCTTGTTTGGAATGAGGCCGTTGGAATTAATTTTCTTTCAATGCACAGTACCGTTGCTTACTTAATGCAAGTTCTGGCTTGGCTCATTCTGACTCTGCTTCGCTGCTGATGAACTGTTGTGTTTCTTTATCAGAGTGTTGAGCGCAGTCTTGTTCATCAGGCTTCAGCATATACGCAAGTTGATCATCTAATTCTGTCATTCTGATATGGCAACTTCTGATGCTGGTGTCAAGAACCAAATTCTGATGCTGATTAGATGTGATCTTGCTTATCAATCAGAGTATCTGCAAGTCAGAACATAATAATTTTAGGCAGCAGATAGTTCATACATGAAACTTATAAATACTATATCTTTTCACTTTGTTATCATCAAAACTTAAATATAGGGTAGTAGATTCAAACTTTGTTCTAACAATCTCCCCCTTTTTGATGATGACAAAAACTAGATATTTTTAAATGAAAATAACGTGAAAAGGTATCTGAGATATGCATCAGAGTAAGAAGTAAAAGGATAAGGAGTAGAGAGATATCAGAGTTGAGAGATACTCCCCCTGAGTTTATTACTTCCCTTTGATTACACGTGTTCTTCAGGATCAGATCTTTTTGCCTTTCTTTGAACATCAGAGTATCAGAGTCTTTGACTTATCAGAAGCTTTATGTCAGAGCAGAGCTTCAGAGCTTTTCTTGTCAGAGCTTTGCTTTGGATCAGAGTATCAGAGCGGATCAGAACTTCATAGTGATCAGAGCTTCAGAGCTTCTAGTCTTCAGATTGTCCAGGAGCTTCCTTGTACCTGTAGACTTTAAGCAAAACAGAAAAAAAACATTTTCAAGTAATAGAGTTAGAATGTTTGAGAATTTCTGTCTAGTTAGCCGTTATTGATTAAAATATCATTCTTGTTCTCCCCCTTTTTGTCAGCAATCAAAAAGTGTAGGTGATGTGCTAAAACAATTAAGATCAGAAAAACTAATCATATTAAGAGAGAGAAAAATCATGATTGCATTTTAAAAGCATGATTACTTTTCATTAAATGCTTGCTGATTTTGGGGGATTTGAGAAAGATACTTAAAAAAGGTTACCAGACATGTGTCTCAATGCACCCAATCAGCGCTTTGCCTTCTCAGAAGCGTGCACGCGTTCTGCTTCAGAGATATGCTGATGATTGGATGACACTTGTTTGATGTAGTGATCAGCACGTCTGTCTTTGAGCTTAAACTCTCAGATCTTTAGACTTGCATCTGATACAATCTGCATGTTCTATCTTTCTGAAAGAAGATTGATCAGAAGTTCACAGTAAAACAATTACATTCTGAAGGTAAATATATGGAATTAAAACATTTTCACTCTGGACACACTTTCATGCTGAGATGTTTCAGAATGAAATTAAACCTATCTTCTGAAAGGGGTTTAGTAAAGATATCAGCCCATTGATGGTCTGTATCTATAAATTTTAAGTTCAAAATACCTTTCTGAATATAGTCCCTAATGAAGTGATGTTTTATTTCTATATGCTTAGCTCTAGAATGTAAAATGGGATTCTTACTTAGGAAAATAGCAGAAGTATTATCACAAAGTATAGGAATGTTACTCTCAAAAATCTGGAAGTCTTCAAGCTGACTTTTCATCCAGAGCATTTGTGTGCTACATCCTGCTGCTGCTATGTACTCAGATTCTGCTGTTGATAGAGCAATTGTTGATTGCCTTTTGCTGGACCAAGAGATCAGATTTTCTCCCAGAAACTGGCAGCTTCCAGAAGTACTTTTACGTTCCACTCTGTCTCCAGCAAAATCAGCATCACAGTAGCCTACTAAGCTGTAATCACTAGATTTTCTATAAAACAAACCCAGATTAGTAGTACCTTTCAGATACTTGAAAATTCGCTTAACAGCTGTTAAGTGAGATTCTCTAGGATCTGATTGGAATCTAGCACAGATACAAACACTGAATAATATGTCAGGTCTTGAAGCAGTCAGATAGAGGAGAGAACCAATCATACCTCTGTAGACTTTTTGTTCTACATTTTTGCTTACCTCTTCTCTTTCCAGAATGCACGTGGGATGCATTGGAATCTTTGATGGCTTACATTCTGAGAGGTCAAATTTCTTCAGAAGATCTCTGATGTATTTGCTCTGATGAATGTAAGTTCCCTCTGGAGTTTGATTGATCTGAATTCCTAGAAAGAATTTCAGTTCCCCCATGAGGCTCATCTCAAATTCTGCCTGCATACACTTAGCAAATTTTCTTCCAAGAGAAGGATTAGTAGAACCAAAAATAATATCATCAACATAAATTTGACAGACTAAGATGTCATCCTTAACTGATTTACAAAATAGAGTAGTGTCCACTTTCCCTCTGGTGAATTCATTTTCTAACAGAAAGTTACTTAGCCTTTCATACCAAGCTCTGGGAGCTTGTTTCAGACCATACAGTGACTTCTTTAGTTTGAAAACATGTTCTGGATGTTTTGTATTTTCAAAACCTGGGGGTTGGTGTACGTAAACTTCTTCTTCTATATAACCATTTAAGAATGCACTTTTGACATCCATCTGATACAGAGTGATGCCTCTATTAACAGCAAATGAAATTAAAAGTCTGATAGATTCTAACCTGGCGACTGGGGCAAAGGTTTCTGTATAGTCTATCCCCTCTTGCTGACTATAACCTTGTGCAACCAGTCGTGCCTTGTTTCTGATGACTTCACCTTGTTCATTTAGCTTGTTTTTGAACACCCATCTTGTTCCAATGACGTTGAATCCTTTTGGTCTGGGAACGAGATCCCATACGTCATTTCTGGTGAATTGATTCAGCTCTTCTTGCATTGCCAGAATCCAGTCATTATCCAGAAGTCCTTCATCAATAGAAGAAGGTTCAATCAGAGACACAAGTCCCATAAGTGTTTCTTCAGAGTTTCTGAAGCTTGCTCTTGTCCTGATTGGATCTTCCTTTCTTCCTAGGATAGTCTCTTCTGGGTGATCCAAGCTGCTTCTGGGTAATCTCTTCTGAGGTTGATCAGCAGCTGTTGTAGGATTGCTAGCAGTGCTCCTTTCAGACGTTGAAGGAATGTCTGTGTTGAGAGCTTCTGATGACTTGTCTTCAGAACCTGCAAATTCAATTTCTATACCTGCAAAAACTTCATTCTGCTTTGACTTTTCAGAGTCAAGATTGTCATCAAAACGAACACTGATTGATTCTTCCACAATCTGTGTTTCTGTATTGTATACTCTGTACCCTCTTGAGCGTTCAGAGTATCCTAACATAATACACTTCTGTGCTTTAGAGTCAAACTTGTTCAAATAATTCTTTGTATTTAATATAAAGCAAGTACATCCAAATGGATGAAAATATGAAATGTTGGGCTTTCTGTTCTTCCACAATTCATATGGAGTCTTTTCCAAAATAGGTCTTATTGAGATTCTATTCTGAATGTAGCACGCTGTGTTTATTGCCTCTGCCCAGAAGGTCTTAGCAACGTTTGTCTCATTGATCATGGTTCTGGCCATTTCTTGCAATGTTCTGTTCTTTCGTTCTACAACTCCATTTTGTTGGGGAGTTCTAGGACAAGAGAAATCATGCAGAATGCCTCTGTCATTAAAGAATGACTCAAAATCTTTGTTTTCAAATTCTCCACCATGATCACTTCTGACTTTAACGATTCTAAGATCCTTTTCATTCTGAACTTGGTTACAGAAGGTAACAAACACAGAGTGTGATTCGTCCTTGTGTCTTAAGAACTTTACCCATGTCCATCTGCTATAGTCATCTACGATTACTAACCCATACTTCTTACCACTGACTGAAGCAGTTTTAACTGGTCCAAATAAGTCAATGTGCAGAAGTTCTAATGGCTTAGAGGTAGAAACAACATTTTTGGATTTAAAAGAAGGTTTTGCAAATTTGCCTTTCTGACATGCTTCACACAGAGCATCTGAATTGAACTTCAAATTAGGAAGTCCTCTGACCAGATTGAGTTTGTTAATCTGAGATATTCTTCTCATACTAACATGCCCCAATCTTCTGTGCCAGATCCACTGCTCGTTGTTAACAGACAGAAGACATTTTACATTCTGACTCTTTAGTTCAGAAAGTTTGATTTTGTAAATGTTGTTTTTCCTCTTACCATTAAACAGGATAGTCCCATCTTTCTGACTAACAGCTTTACATGATTTTTGATTAAAGATTATATCATAACCGTTATCACTTAATTGACTTATGGATAACAGATTATGCATCAATCCATCTACTAGCAGAACATTATTAATAGAGGGAAGATTTCCATTACCTACAGTTCCAGAGCCAATTGTGTTTCCCCTCTGATTGCCTCCAAAGCCAACGTGGCCTCCAGGCTTAAGTTCCAGGCTTTGGAACATATGCCTTCCTCCCGTCATGTGTCGTGAGCAGCCAGAGTCCAGGTACCATGACTGGTGTTTCTGACTTGCTGCTAAAGATATCTGCAACATGTATTATTTTATCCTTAGGTACCCAGATTTTCTTGGGTCCTGATTTGTTAGTTTTACCAAAACTCTGGTTGAATTTTGGTTTCACAGAGTGCTTACTGCTAGTGTATTTGATATCATGTGTGTGACCATATACAAAATGTGAATTCAGAGGAGTGTGTTTAATGGTTAAGTCCATGACATTCTTTGGTGTAGGAACCTTACCTTGGTATCTTATTCCTTTCCTGCCGTTTCTGCTAACTCCATAGATCATTGAAGCTATTCTGCTTCTATCTATGCTTTTAGCTAGGAACTTCTGGAAACTGTGATCATACTCCTTGATGATCTCATCAGTGTTGCTGGGAGTTTTAGAAATTGGTTCCTTCTGAGAATTTTGTAAAGTGTTTTCTAATTTTGAAATCTTATTTCTCAGCTTAGAATTTTCCAATTTGAGACTCTCAGTCTTATTAGAGTCAGATTCAAGATTCCTTTTCAGGTCTCTGAATTTAGCTCTAATTTGCTGATAACGTTCCAGAATCTCATTAAGGCTTTCAGCAAGTTCAGCCTTTGTAAAGTTAACAGCAAAGTTAGGAAATACCTCTTCAGTATCTGATTCTGAGTCTAATTCAGAAGCTTCACTATCTTCTGAAATGTTAGCCATGAGAGCTATGTTTGCCCTCTCATCATCTGATTCTGAGTCAGCTTCAGACGAGTCAGAGTCATCCCATGTAGCCATGAGACTTTTCTTCTTCTCTCTTCCAAACTTCTTTTTGGGCTTTTCCCTCTGAAGCTTTGGGCAGTCACTCTTATAGTCTCCTTGCTCATTGCACTCATAGCAGATGATGTCTTTGGTGTTTGGCTTTTTGCTACTGGAGGAGCCTTCAGATCTTCTGTATCCAGAGGAAGAATCTGTCCTTCTGTATCTGGAAGAAGACTCGTTCTGATCAGATCTTCTGGGATTTCTGAACTTCCTTTGTCTTTGCTTCCACAGTTGATTTACTCTTCTGGAGAGGAGGGAGAGTTCGTCTTCTTCTGATGAGGATCCATCAGATGTTTCTTCAACTGCCTGTAAAACTTTAGACTCAAATTTTTTGTTAGATTTTAATGCTAAAGGCTTACCTTGCTTCTGAGGCTCATCAGCTTCTAGCTCTATCTCATGACTTCTGAGGGAGCTGATAAGTTCCTCCAGAGTGATTTTGTTGAGATATTTAGCTAGCTTCAGAGCTGTAACCATAGGTCTCCACTGCTTGGGTAAACTTCTGATGATTTTCTTGACATGGTCAGCAGTAGAGTATCCTTTGTCCAGAACTTTGAGACCAGCTACCAGAATCTGGAATCTAGAGAACATGGTTTCAATGGATTCAGATTCTTCCATTTTGAACGCCTCATACTTCTGAATGAGTGCCAAAGCTTTTGTTTCTTTGACCTGAACGTTGCCCTCATGCGTCATTCTGAGTGAGTCAAAAATATTCTTTGATGTGTCTCTGTTGGAGATCTTTTCATACTCAGTATAGGAGATGGCGTTGAGGAGGATGGTTCTGGCCTTGTGGTGATTCTTGAAGTCACGCTTTTGTTGATCAGACATTGTTTTTCTGTCAATCTTCTGACCACTAGCATTCACAGGGTGCGTGTATCCATCTGTCACCATATCCCACAGATCAGCATCATGTGCCAGAAAGAAGCTTTCAATTCTGTCTTTCCAGTAATCAAAGTTTTCTCCATCAAAGACTGGAGGTTTGCCGCTGAATCTATCTCTGTCCTCATTGTTGTCATTGCTGATGTGAGAATTGTTTCCTGCCATTGTGTTTTTCTGACGCTGGATCTTGTACTGACACGGTTAAGTGTTTTAGCTCAGAACCAGGCGCTCTGATGCCAATTGAAGTGGTGAAAAACACAAGAAGGGGGGGGGGGGGGGGGTTGAATTGTAAAACTGAAATCTAATGCAATGAACAAGATATTTTTATCCTGGGTCGTTTGATCTCAAACTACTCCAGTCCACCCGTCAAGGTGATTTCGCCTCTCTCCAACGAGGTCTTAATCCACTATATTCAACTGAATATTACAGACTGCTTTAACAACTGCTAAAGCCTTCTTGATCCAAACCACAACCCGGTTTGTCAAGGTAACACTTTCTTACAAAGAGATAAAACTAAGTGTGTGAATGTTTTCTACAAAACTGTATCACAACTGTGATGTATACACAAATTGAAGCTTAGAAACTAGATTGCTAAACAATGATAGAATATCAGAATGTGGTTTAGCAAAACTGAGAGAAATAAGATTTTGATTAGCTTTTGTGCGTGTAGAGATTTTGAGAGCATTAGCCATTTCAATCTTCAAAGTCTTGTTTATATAGCACTGAGATGATGAACGTTGGATGCAATATTCTTGATTCAATGCTAATAACAAACTTTCCTTATTGAGCAGATCTTGTTTGGAATGAGGCCGTTGGAATTAATTTTCTTTCAATGCACAGTACCGTTGCTTACTTAATGCAAGTTCTGGCTTGGCTCATTCTGACTCTGCTTCGCTGCTGATGAACTGTTGTGTTTCTTTATCAGAGTGTTGAGCGCAGTCTTGTTCATCAGGCTTCAGCATATACGCAAGTTGATCATCTAATTCTGTCATTCTGATATGGCAACTTCTGATGCTGGTGTCAAGAACCAAATTCTGATGCTGATTAGATGTGATCTTGCTTATCAATCAGAGTATCTGCAAGTCAGAACATAATAATTTTAGGCAGCAGATAGTTCATACATGAAACTTATAAATACTATATCTTTTCACTTTGTTATCATCAAAACTTAAATATAGGGTAGTAGATTCAAACTTTGTTCTAACAATCTCCCCCTTTTTGATGATGACAAAAACTAGATATTTTTAAATGAAAATAACGTGAAAAGGTATCTGAGATATGCATCAGAGTAAGAAGTAAAAGGATAAGGAGTAGAGAGATATCAGAGTTGAGAGATACTCCCCCTGAGTTTATTACTTCCCTTTGATTACACGTGTTCTTCAGGATCAGATCTTTTTGCCTTTCTTTGAACATCAGAGTATCAGAGTCTTTGACTTATCAGAAGCTTTATGTCAGAGCAGAGCTTCAGAGCTTTTCTTGTCAGAGCTTTGCTTTGGATCAGAGTATCAGAGCGGATCAGAACTTCATAGTGATCAGAGCTTCAGAGCTTCTAGTCTTCAGATTGTCCAGGAGCTTCCTTGTACCTGTAGACTTTAAGCAAAACAGAAAAAAAACATTTTCAAGTAATAGAGTTAGAATGTTTGAGAATTTCTGTCTAGTTAGCCGTTATTGATTAAAATATCATTCTTGTTCTCCCCCTTTTTGTCAGCAATCAAAAAGTGTAGGTGATGTGCTAAAACAATTAAGATCAGAAAAACTAATCATATTAAGAGAGAGAAAAATCATGATTGCATTTTAAAAGCATGATTACTTTTCATTAAATGCTTGCTGATTTTGGGGGATTTGAGAAAGATACTTAAAAAAGGTTACCAGACATGTGTCTCAATGCACCCAATCAGCGCTTTGCCTTCTCAGAAGCGTGCACGCGTTCTGCTTCAGAGATATGCTGATGATTGGATGACACTTGTTTGATGTAGTGATCAGCACGTCTGTCTTTGAGCTTAAACTCTCAGATCTTTAGACTTGCATCTGATACAATCTGCATGTTCTATCTTTCTGAAAGAAGATTGATCAGAAGTTCACAGTAAAACAATTACATTCTGAAGGTAAATATATGGAATTAAAACATTTTCACTCTGGACACACTTTCATGCTGAGATGTTTCAGAATGAAATTAAACCTATCTTCTGAAAGGGGTTTAGTAAAGATATCAGCCCATTGATGGTCTGTATCTATAAATTTTAAGTTCAAAATACCTTTCTGAATATAGTCCCTAATGAAGTGATGTTTTATTTCTATATGCTTAGCTCTAGAATGTAAAATGGGATTCTTACTTAGGCAAATAGCAGAAGTATTATCACAAAGTATAGGAATGTTACTCTCAAAAATCTGGAAGTCTTCAAGCTGACTTTTCATCCAGAGCATTTGTGTGCTACATCCTGCTGCTGCTATGTACTCAGATTCTGCTGTTGATAGAGCAATTGTTGATTGCCTTTTGCTGGACCAAGAGATCAGATTTTCTCCCAGAAACTGGCAGCTTCCAGAAGTACTTTTACGTTCCACTCTGTCTCCAGCAAAATCAGCATCACAGTAGCCTACTAAGCTGTAATCACTAGATTTTCTATAAAACAAACCCAGATTAGTAGTACCTTTCAGATACTTGAAAATTCGCTTAACAGCTGTTAAGTGAGATTCTCTAGGATCTGATTGGAATCTAGCACAGATACAAACACTGAATAATATGTCAGGTCTTGAAGCAGTCAGATAGAGGAGAGAACCAATCATACCTCTGTAGACTTTTTGTTCTACATTTTTGCTTACCTCTTCTCTTTCCAGAATGCACGTGGGATGCATTGGAATCTTTGATGGCTTACATTCTGAGAGGTCAAATTTCTTCAGAAGATCTCTGATGTATTTGCTCTGATGAATGTAAGTTCCCTCTGGAGTTTGATTGATCTGAATTCCTAGAAAGAATTTCAGTTCCCCCATGAGGCTCATCTCAAATTCTGCCTGCATACACTTAGCAAATTTTCTTCCAAGAGAAGGATTAGTAGAACCAAAAATAATATCATCAACATAAATTTGACAGACTAAGATGTCATCCTTAACTGATTTACAGAATAGAGTAGTGTCCACTTTCCCTCTGGTGAATTCATTTTCTAACAGAAAGTTACTTAGCCTTTCATACCAAGCTCTGGGAGCTTGTTTCAGACCATACAGTGACTTCTTTAGTTTGAAAACATGTTCTGGATGTTTTGTATTTTCAAAACCTGGGGGTTGGTGTACGTAAACTTCTTCTTCTATATAACCATTTAAGAATGCACTTTTGACATCCATCTGATACAGAGTGATGCCTCTATTAACAGAAAATGAAATTAAAAGTCTGATAGATTCTAACCTGGCGACTGGGGAAAAGGTTTCTGTATAGTCTATCCCCTCTTGCTGACTATAACCTTGTGCAACCAGTCGTGCCTTGTTTCTGATGACTTCACCTTGTTCATTTAGCTTGTTTTTGAACACCCATCTTGTTCCAATGACGTTGAATCCTTTTGGTCTGGGAACGAGATCCCATACGTCATTTTTGGTGAATTGATTCAGCTATTCTTGCATTGCCAGAATCCAGTCATTATCCAGAAGTGCTTCATCAATAGAAGAAGGTTCAATCAGAGACACAAGTCCCATAAGTGTTTCTTCAGAGTTTCTGAAGCTTGCTCTTGTCCTGATTGGATCTTCCTTTCTTCCTAGGATAGTCTCTTCTGGGTGATCCAAGCTGCTTCTGGGTAATCTCTTCTGAGGTTGATCAGCAGCTGTTGTAGGATTGCTAGCAGTGCTCCTTTCAGACGTTGAAGGAATGTCTGTGTTGAGAGCTTCTGATGACTTGTCTTCAGAACCTGCAAATTCAATTTCTATACCTGCAAAAACTTCATTCTGCTTTGACTTTTCAGAGTCAAGCTTGTCATCAAAACGAACACTGATTGATTCTTCCACAATCTGTGTTTCTGTATTGTATACTCTGTACCCTCTTGAGCGTTCAGAGTATCCTAACATAATACACTTCTGTGCTTTAGAGTCAAACTTGTTCAAATAATTCTTTGTATTTAATATAAAGCAAGTACATCCAAATGGATGAAAATATGAAATGTTGGGCTTTCTGTTCTTCCACAATTCATATGGAGTCTTTTCCAGAATAGGTCTTATTGAGATTCTATTCTGAATGTAGCACGCTGTGTTTATTACCTCTGCCCAGAAGGTCTTAGCAACGTTTGTCTCATTGATCATGGTTCTGGCCATTTCTTGCAATGTTCTGTTCTTTCGTTCTACAACTCCATTTTGTTGGGGAGTTCTAGGACAAGAGAAATCATGCAGAATGCCTCTGTCATTAAAGAATGACTCAAAATCTTTGTTTTCAAATTCTCCACCATGATCACTTCTGACTTTAACGATTCTAAGATCCTTTTCATTCTGAACTTGGTTACAGAAGGTAACAAACACAGAGTGTGATTCGTCCTTGTGTATTAAGAACTTTACCCATGTCCATCTGCTATAGTCATCTACGATTACTAACCCATACTTCTTACCACTGACTGAAGCAGTTTTAACTGGTCCAAATAAGTCAATGTGCAGAAGTTCTAATGGCTTAGAGGTAGAAACAACATTTTTGGATTTAAAAGAAGGTTTTGCAAATTTGCCTTTCTGACATGCTTCACACAGAGCATCTGAATTGAACTTCAAATTAGGAAGTCCTCTGACCAGATTGAGTTTGTTAATCTGAGATATTCTTCTCATACTAACATGCCCCAATCTTCTGTGCCAGATCCACTGCTCGTTGTTAACAGACAGAAGACATTTTACATTCTGACTCTTTAGTTCAGAAAGTTTGATTTTGTAAATGTTGTTTTTCCTCTTACCATTAAACAGGATAGTCCCATCTTTCTTACTAACAGCTTTACATGATTTTTGATTAAAGATTATATCATAACCGTTATCACTTAATTGACTTATGGATAACAGATTATGCATCAATCCATCTACTAGCAGAACATTATTAATAGAGGGAAGATTTCCATTACCTACAGTTCCAGAGCCAATTGTGTTTCCCCTCTGATTGCCTCCAAAGCCAACGTGGCCTCCAGGCTTAAGTTCCAGGCTTTGGAACATATGCCTTCTTCCCGTCATGTGTCGTGAGAAGCCAGAGTCCAGGTACCATGACTGGTGTTTCTGACTTGCTGCTAAAGATATCTGCAACATGTATTATTTTATCCTTAGGTACCCAGATTTTCTTGGGTCCTGATTTGTTAGTTTTACCAAAACTCTGGTTGAATTTTGGTTTCACAGAGTGCTTACTGCTAGTGTATTTGATATCATGTGTGTGACCATATACAAAATGTGAATTCAGAGGAGTGTGTTTAATGGTTAAGTCCATGACATTCTTTGGTGTAGGAACCTTACCTTGGTATCTTATTCCTTTCCTGCCGTTTCTGCTAACTCCATAGATCATTGAAGCTATTCTGCTTCTATCTATGCTTTTAGCTAGGAACTTCTGGAAACTGTGATCATACTCCTTGATGATCTCATCAGCGTTGCTGGGAGTTTCAGAAATTGGTTCCTTCTGAGAATTTTGTAAAGTGTTTTCTAATTTTGAAATCTTATTTCTCAGCTCAGAATTTTCCAATTTGAGACTCTCAGTCTTATTAGAGTCAGATTCAAGATTCCTTTTCAGGTCTCTGAATTTAGCTCTAATTTGCTGATAACGTTCCAGAATCTCATTAAGGCTTTCAGCAAGTTCAGCCTTTGTAAAGTTAACAGCAAAGTTAGGAAATACCTCTTCAGTATCTGATTCTGAGTCTAATTCAGAAGCTTCACTATCTTCTGAAATGTTAGCCATGAGAGCTATGTTTGCCCTCTCATCATCTGATTCTGAGTCAGCTTCAGACGAGTCAGAGTCATCCCATGTAGCCATGAGACTTTTCTTCTTCTCTCTTCCAAACTTCTTTTTGGGCTTTTCCCTCTGAAGCTTTGGGCAGTCACTCTTATAGTCTCCTTGCTCATTGCACTCATAGCAGATGATGTCTTTGGTGTTTGGCTTTTTGCTACTGGAGGAGCCTTCAGATCTTCTGTATCCAGAGGAAGAATCTGTCCTTCTGTATCTGGAAGAAGACTCGTTCTGATCAGATCTTCTGGGATTTCTGAACTTCCTTTGTCTTTGCTTCCACAGTTGATTTACTCTTCTGGAGAGGAGGGAGAGTTCGTCTTCTTCTGATGAGGATCCATCAGATGTTTCTTCAACTGCCTGTAAAACTTTAGACTCAAATTTTTTGTTAGATTTTAATGCTAAAGGCTTACCTTGCTTCTGAGGCTCATCAGCTTCTAGCTCTATCTCATGACTTCTGAGGGAGCTGATAAGTTCCTCCAGAGTGATTTTGTTGAGATATTTAGCTAGCTTCAGAGCTGTAACCATAGGTCTCCACTGCTTGGGTAAACTTCTGATGATTTTCTTGACATGGTCAGCAGTAGAGTATCCTTTGTCCAGAACTTTGAGACCAGCTACCAGAATCTGGAATCTAGAGAACATGGTTTCAATGGATTCAGATTCTTCCATTTTGAACGCCTCATACTTCTGAATGAGTGCCAAAGCTTTTGTTTCTTTGACCTGAACGTTGCCCTCATGCGTCATTCTGAGTGAGTCAAAAATATTCTTTGCTGTGTCTCTGTTGGAGATCTTTTCATACTCAGTATAGGAGATGGCGCTGAGGAGGATGGTTCTGGCCTTGTGGTGATTCTTGAAGTCACGCTTTTGTTGATCAGACATTGTTTTTCTGTCAATCTTCTGACCACTAGCATTCACAGGGTGCGTGTATCCATCTGTCACCATATCCCACAGATCAGCATCATGTGCCAGAAAGAAGCTTTCAATTCTGTCTTTCCAGTAATCAAAGTTTTCTCCATCAAAGACTGGAGGTTTGCCGCTGAATCTGTCTCTGTCCTCATTGTTGTCATTGCTGATGTGAGAATTGTTTCCTGCCATTGTGTTTTTCTGACGCTGGATCTTGTACTGACACGGTTAAGTGTTTTAGCTCAGAACCAGGCGCTCTGATGCCAATTGAAGTGGTGAAAAACACAATAAGGGGGGGGTTGAATTGTAAAACTGAAATCTAATGCAATGAACAAGATATTTTTATCCTGGTTCGTTTGATCTCAAACTACTCCAGTCCACCCGTCAAGGTGATTTCGCCTCTCTCCAACGAGGTCTTAATCCACTATATTCAACTGAATATTACAGACTGCTTTAACAACTGCTAAAGCCTTCTTGATCCAAACCACAACCCGGTTTGTCAAGGTAACACTTTCTTACAAAGAGATAAAACTAAGTGTGTGAATGTTTTCTACAAAACTGTATCACAACTGTGATGTATACACAAATTGAAGCTTAGAAACTAGATTGCTAAACAATGATAGAATATCAGAATGTGGTTTAGCAAAACTGAGAGAAATAAGATTTTGATTAGCTTTTGTGCGTGTAGAGATTTTGAGAGCATTAGCCATTTCAATCTTCAAAGTCTTGTTTATATAGCACTGAGATGATGAACGTTGGATGCAATATTCTTGATTCAATGCTAATAACAAACTTTCCTTATTGAGCAGATCTTGTTTGGAATGAGGCCGTTGGAATTAATTTGCTTTCAATGCACAGTACCGTTGCTTACTTAATGCAAGTTCTGGCTTGGCTCATTCTGACTCTGCTTCGCTGCTGATGAACTGTTGTGTTTCTTTATCAGAGTGTTGAGCGCAGTCTTGTTCATCAGGCTTCAGCATATACGCAAGTTGATCATCTAATTCTGTCATTCTGATATGGCAACTTCTGATGCTGGTGTCAAGAACCAAATTCTGATGCTGATTAGATGTGATCTTGCTTATCAATCAGAGTATCTGCAAGTCAGAACATAATAATTTTAGGCAGCAGATAGTTCATACATGAAACTTATAAATACTATATCTTTTCACTTTGTTATCATCAAAACTTAAATATAGGGTAGTAGATTCAAACTTTGTTCTAACAATCTCCCCCTTTTTGATGATGACAAAAACTAGATATTTTTAAATGAAAATAACGTGAAAAGGTATCTGAGATATGCATCAGAGTAAGAAGTAAAAGGATAAGGAGTAGAGAGATATCAGAGTTGAGAGATACTCCCCCTGAGTTTATTACTTCCCTTTGATTACACGTGTTCTTCAGGATCAGATCTTTTTGCCTTTCTTTGAACATCAGAGTATCAGAGTCTTTGACTTATCAGAAGCTTTATGTTAGAGCAGAGCTTCAGAGCTTTTCTTGTCAGAGCTTTGCTTTGGATCAGAGTATCAGAGCGGATCAGAACTTCATAGTGATCAGAGCTTCAGAGCTTCTAGTCTTCAGATTGTCCAGGAGCTTCCTTGTACCTGTAGACTTTAAGCAAAACAGAAAAAAAACATTTTCAAGTAATAGAGCCCTCCAGTTTCGGACATTTGTTCCCTCCAGTTGGTAGAACCATTCAAGCTGAGTCCCTGACAGACTGTCTTGAAATAAGTGAACCCACAAGTTTCTATCAGTGGTGTGGGGCTGGATCTTCCTTACATAGGAACGAAGATGTAGCTTTGGAAAAGACACCCCATCATACTTTACGAAAACTGGAGCCTTAAACTTTTGCGGGATGACCACTCCCGACACCAATCCCGGTTCTCCAAAGTCCAACCCAGGTATTCTCTGGAATTCCATAGCACTTAACTGATCCTCTAACTGCTTGTATCTATCTTCAGTGGGAGGATACTGCTCATCATTATAGTCTGTATCATTGTCAGAAACTTCAGGACTGGGGTCCTCCTCCCTTGTCTCCCTCTCTTGATTCTCCCCTTCCTTGGACGAGGAGGTCAGATCGACTGGTTGCTTTAGCGGCCCTTTGAATCTTCTGCCCATATTATGGATACCAGCGGGCCTCTTCTTCTTCTTCCTCTTCTTCTTCTTCTTCTTCTTCTTCTTTTCTTTCAGGATGAGAGCCTTCAGATCCTCCTGCCCTTTTGCTAGAGTTATGAACATCTGTTGAAATTGGGAATTTTGTGCCTGAAGAACTTTGATGCTTTGTTAAGAAGACATTTTTGCTGAAATAAACAGCGAAGAAGATGAGAAACCTGTAATGGTACTTGTTTATGCAAAGTTATGGATGGGATGCATATGCAATGATTTCAAGGACTTTGGGAAATTTAAATTTGCGAACCCAAATGAAACAAAGATTTTATTAGTAGAATTCAAAATACAATTGCCTTTTAGGTGTTACAATTGAAAATTCTAAAAACTAAAAGAAATCAAGTTTTCCATGGATGCTTCCTCTTCGTGCCGAGATAGACATTAAGGCTTCTTTCCTCATGAAGCTGCTTTGTGAGCTCTAAAAATTTCTTCTCCTGGGCATAGAACTGGTCCCTATAAGTATCCCGCTCCTTTTTCAACTGAATCCAGGACCTCTGTAGTTCTTCAAGATCGATGGTCATATCAGGATGAAGAACCGTGTAGGGAATATCCCCTTCAGTAATGGGTTCCACAATCATTGGTAAGACGGCTATGTAGGGCATCATAAGTTTCTGAGCGCGAGATCGTACCCATTAGAGATAAGGTTCCATAGGAATGGAATTCTTCGGCCCCAAATTCTTTGCGTCAGATCTGTTTACCATGCCCTAAGCTCGTATGAATATCTGGAGATACCCTTAAACATCATCCTTATAGTTAAACATAATTCCCTAGATAAGTATCTCATGAGGACCATCCCTTCGAGCATAACCAAATTGTCACAGAGCCAAACAAGGATTGTAAGTTATGCCTCCCCTAATGCCAAGTAGTGGGACATTAGGGAACTCCCTGCAGTGGTCAATAATAGAAATATCTTCCATAAATCGGGAATAATAGAGAATATCTGCGTGAGAAAGTAACATTATCCTTTACGACCAACCCAAACCTTCTTCATTCTTCAGCACTGACTTAGGTAGGTGAGAAATAAAACACCTCGATAGTAATGGCATGGAGCACATAAGAACCCCTCTTCTCTTCATGGTACGAGTATGGAGAGCATGCAAGATATCTCCGAGCAAGGTAAGCACATGGTTGAGATAGAGGAAGATCTTGATAGCATTCACATCTATGAGTAAGTATGGATTAGGGAACAATACTAACCTATAGATTAGAAGAGCCAAAACCTCCTCAAAAGACTGAAAGTACAAATCATTCAAAAACAGCTGGGCCTTGTCTATTAGGAACTTGGCTAGAAAACCCTTGATTCCGCTTCTTGTTTCCCAATTGGATACCACGTCGGCCCATTTCATATGCAAAGCTGAGGCAATGACTTCTGGCTTAGGAACCTCTTCTAAACCTGTGGAAGGCACTTGGTCCAGAATAGGTAGATTCAATAACTGAGAGAACTCTTCCATGGTAGGAACCAACTGATAGTCTAGAAAGGTGAAGCAGTGGTGCTTGGGATCAAAGAACTGAAAGAGTACACCCATCATCTTTTCATCAAATCTCGAAGTAACCAGGTTGAGAAGTCGATCATGTCTCTTAATGAATGAAGAAGTTTCAGGAACCCTTGATACTAGTTCCTTGAGTTGGGGAGGTATTCTCACAAAGATGATTCAAATAGTGTTTCTACGAGCGGAAGCCATAATCTTCAAAATAGAACAAATATAAATCCCCTCGGTCCTTGAAATGATTAGTGTAATGAGAATCAATATTATGTTATGATGCATGATGTTATGTTCAAACAAAGTAAATCACACACAAGAAAAGCACATAATAGACCTTAGGTTCAAAGGCTTGCATGAGGTTAAAGGTAAGTACCCTCTTGAATTTTAGTTGGTTTCAAACCTGTCTTAGAAAAGTAACCGGGTTCTAAGGATTCTCAATATCACTGATCATCCTTTATCGAGCATTGTTTCATCTCGGGCAATCTTTTCTTGCGGCCGAAATATCCCGAAAGTCTGATCTCAATGAGTGTAACATCGAGTATCAACTAATCCTCAGCTTTATACCGAGGCCGGCTATCTCACTACTTTCTGATGGCCAAGTTTGTTCAACTAAGGTTCTATGGTTCTAAGGTCCGTTAGTGCTTCACGACACCATGTGGCGGCCCCGTATTCTCCTCGTTTCCACATGAAGGATACCGGTACCAACCAAAGTGTCACACCAACACAGCCATCTCTTAAACCATATCCGTCTATGCCGTACAGTCTCCACGATCTATTGTTATTTACCTAAAAAGTGCCCCCAGATCCGGGTGTAGGATCTTCAACAATACCCAAACAAAACTTTTAAAGATAAAGCAGACAAAATAAACAAGAAAGCAATTTAATAATGACCTAGATCCTAAGGTATACCCCACTTTAATAATTCCCCAGCAGAGTCGCTAGTTCTGTGATACGGTGGCAAAACCGACTGTTATATTGGTTTGTGTTTTGTATTCGTAATTGTCACGGTAAGCAAGAGTCGCCATCGACTTTTATTTCATCCAACAAAGGAAAAGGAAAAAGAACAGAAAAAAACTTTTTCGAGATGTTTCTAAGTACGTGGGGTAGATTATAGAAAGGGAAGGTGTTAGCACCCTTTCTATCTGTGGTATTCCATGGGCTCTTAGGTACTTGCTCATTTTTTAAATTGCTTGTGTGTGCTTGTTTTGAAAAGTTTTGTTTACTTCATGATAACCCTTGTATCGGTCCTCAAGAGTGTGACAAAGTTGTTTTGAAAATTGTTTTTGAAAAGTGTTTGTGTGAAAAGTTTTTGTTTTGAGCAAGTACTTAAGATTTCTACCTACTCGAAAAAAGATTGTTCATTCTGGTTTCCTTTAGACAACGTTATCCTACTATTAAGTAGTAGGTAGCTCCGTCGTTGGAATTTTAAAGGGACTTTCGAAGGGACGAAAAGGTCTTTGAAGGCAACAAGTAAAGATACCTTAGTATTTTGAAGGGACTATCGTCATAAGTTCAATTCGTAGGAAACTCGAGGGACAAGTAGGGACTATTATCTTTATGACGAATTTGGATTGCGGGTCATTTCTAAGGTATCTCTACATTTGAGGGACATGACCATTATTTCTGAGGCAACCAAGTGAGGCAAGCCCTAGGAGTGAGCATGTGCATGTGTGCTTTTTTCAGTTAATTATCTTTGCGCAATTAGGGTTATCTACTTTTTTAAACGTTGGTTTATCTTTCACATACAATCCTAATGTCCATACATCTAGCAATTTAATAGTTGCAGAATTTTAAAAATGCGAGAAATTAAAGTCCTAACTATTACAAGGCTTTGGGACATTTACATAAAAGGTACAAGAAATAAAAAGCGGAATTTTAAACCTAGCCTATTACATCCCATAATCAGTTACATTATATAAGGAAAAATGCGAGAAATAAAATAATGCGCGCGAGACGAGATAATACGTCTAAGAAGAAAAAACTTAAAAAAAGTATTCTAAGTAAACAATAAAATCTTTTTGGTCTTTTATTAATTTATTAGGAAAAAGAGGTTTGTTATCCTCAACATGGGGAGAAGGTTCAAAGATCTTGCCCGACTGGCTCAAGTAGAAGAGGTTTCCTCTGAGGAAGAAGACAATCAAGAAGAGGATGTTAGTAGCACCAAGGCTGGGGTTGGAAATAACCAGATTTCTGAGGATGAAGACTACTCTGACAAGCAATACCCTCTTGCAGAAGACAAATACAAGAAGGTCGAAGACCGACCCAAAGCCGTGGAAATTCAAAAAGTTCCTGGATTGGACTTTGGAGACTTAGGTTTGATCCCTGGGGTGGTCATCCCTCACAAATTCAAGGTCCATGTCTTTGAAAAATATGATGGGGTCTCTTGTCCCAAAATCCATTTGAGGTCATACGTCCGAAAGATTAAACCCCATACTACTTATCAGAAATTGTAGGTCCATTTCTTTCAAGAAATTTTGACCGGTACTCAGTCGGAATGGTTTTACCAGCTAGAAAGGACTGACATTCGTGCTTGGGAGGACTTGGTTGTTTCCTTCTACAAACAATACCAATACAATACTGACCTTGCACCAACTCATGTGCAATTACAGAGTATGACTATGGGGTCAAACGAAGGCTTTAAGGAGTATGCTAAAAAATGGAGAGATTTGGCTGGGAGGGTGCAACCTCCTTTGACTGACATAGAATTGGTGGACATGTTCATGGACACTCTGACGGGTCCATTATTTAACTTTCTGATTGGGAGTTCTTCATCAGGGTTTACTCAACTGATTTTGACTGGCGAAATTGAAATTCTGGCAACAGATACTTAATGTCACAGTGAATGTTATGACACCGTATCTGACAAATTGTACACAAACCAAACAGTAATTTAAAAGACAGTAAAGAACACAATCAATTGTTAACCCAGTTCAGTGTATAACAACACCTACATCTGGGGGCTACCAAGCCAGGGAGTAAATTCACTATAAGAGGTATTAATTTAGGAATAAACCAACCAGTTTATCTCCTTAACTTAAGACCCACCCAATGCAACTTCAATCTAAGTCCTACTTATATCGGAGTTCCTACTCACTCCCCCTCAATCACAGCAGTGATACTAATCTACTGATTAATAAGATTATGAAGACATTCTTTAATACACACGCTTGATTTTGCTTCAAAGCTTTAATCAAGAGACACAACACTCGTGCTTCAAAGCTTTGAGTGATAAACAACCCTTACAAATAAATCCTACTCCAAGTCACGTATCAAGTGATAATTGCTTGGCTCACAGTATTTACACAACTACAAAATGCCTTATTGATCTTCTCTAAAAAGCGCTGCACACCATTAGGATTCTTGAGAAATATATATGCAGCCTATTCTTCATTTTGGGATTCTATAAAAATAGCTAGGGTTAACCAAAGTTAACCTAAAGACTTGGTCTTGGGCTTTCATCATAACAGATTAGGGTTAAGCAAGGTTAACCTAATATCCACGTGAGCATCTGATCTAGTCAATATACTTCAACTCAGAATAGCACACCAGATTCCTGAAAATTCTCAGGAACAATAAATATGCACAACAACTTGATCAGTACAGGATGTCTTAACATTGGTTATGACATCATGTATCCTGCTCACTGATTTTGGTAGAATTCAGTACATATGATCATAGCTTAATCATCATGATATTCACTCATACTGAGTTGTTCCTGTAGAACATTCTTTCTGCAGAATTTGTCTTTATCCCAGAATGTTATGACATCAGTCATGACATTCGCAAATCTGGTTTTACCAAAAATTAATGCCAACAAGCAAACACTTACAAACTCCCCCTTTGGCAATTTTTTGGCTAAAACCCCTAAACAATCAGAGATTAGAATGCAGCAAATTTTTTAATAACAACTAATCTAACTACCAATATCTAATTCTACCAAAATTACCACAATTACTTCTCCCCCTTTTTAGCCATAAAGAGGCCAAAGGATCTAGTACTTCAAGTTATACAGTCATCAAAAGGAAATCCAAAATACACAGAAACAGAGAGAAGGTATCAAATAACAACAGCAAGTTCCAACATCAATCTTTACAACTCAGCAAACACAGACCTTCAGGTACTGTCATCCCCTGAGGAAGCACTATTTTCAGCAGCATCTTCTGGTGAGCTTCTTGCAGAACCATCAACATCCTCTTCCCTCATTTGTTCTTCATTCTCCTCCTGTTCCAGACTAGTAATCAGCTCTTCAAGAGTCCTTTTTCTTGGATCAAGCTCTCTGCAGGTTTCTTTTAGAACAACTATAACATCAGCTTTGTTGGAATGAGCTTTGACATTTGATGTCTCAGCAGATGTCATAACAATGTCAGGGACATGAGTTCCCTGAAACAGCTTATAATGAAAACCAAGTGCAGGGGCTCTTTTGCATACAGAGTCCTTTTCAACCAGAATATCAGGATACTGGTCAATGATTATACCACACAGGAGAGAGGGAAAAGCAATAGGGCCTTTAATAGCACAACTCTCAGCATGATTCATTGTTTGATCAAAGATGTAGTTGCCATAATCAAAGTTTGTTCTGGTTCCAACAGCATAGATAAATCTTCCCAAACTAGTGGAGATGGTGGATTTGTGGTTGGTGGGAACCCAGTTAGCTACACCAATATTTCGCAGTATGGCAAACTTCACACTCAGCTTTCTTGCAGTTAGCTTCCCTTTCAAGGGCCAGTGCTTGACTTGCTTGGCAGTGATGGTTTGACAAACCTGGTTGTCAGTAACTTCAAGCTCAGGCTGAGCATCATCAGGCCTCCCTAGGTATTTGTTTATCACAGTAGGAGAGAAATTTACCTTCCTTCCTCTCACATAAACACTCTTAAAATCAGCTGACTTTCCATCAGCACATCCACCAGACAAATTTACTATGAATTCTTTGACAAGAATCTCATAGCAGTTGGAAAACTTGACCACTATTTTCATCAGGCCAGCAGCCTTGATGAGATCCATGACTTCCTTACACTCAATAACACTTCTGTTCAGCTCCCTCTCTAAGGCAATCCTTTTCAGAAACACATACTTCCACCTGCTTGCATTTTATGGATGGTGAAAGGAGATGTTGTCAATGGAAACCTCAGGAACCTTAGGCAGTTTGCTAGAAGAGGGTTTCTTCCTGAGAGGAATGTCTGGAACATTGCTCTCAACATCAAAATCAAAGTCTGATTCCTCATCAGATTCAGAGGGTTCAGGAGCCTTTCTTTTCTTGGCTATAGGTTGTCTCAAGGGTTTTGAGAGACTACCAATAAATACCCTAGCTTTTACCTTACCCTTCCCTTTGGAAGTTCCAGCCTTTTGATCCTTCTCAGCTTCTTCTCTAGCCTTGTTCTCAGGCCTAGCTTTCTCATGAACAACTTCAGTATCCTTCTCTTTGGAGGGGCTTTGGGCAACACTCTGCTTTTCTTTTCTACTCATCATCCTTCTTGCTATGCTAGGGTTGAAATTAGCAATTAAATCATTGTCAGAAAATTCTTCATCAACATCAATGACAGGAGGTTCAACAGCCTTGTCAGTAGGGGTCTGGTGATCATCAGGTTTCTCTGGAGATTTCTCAATGTTGTCATCAGGTGTCTCAACATTCTGAGTGACATTGGGATCACTTTCTAAATTAGGGCTAGCAGTTTCTTGGTTCAATGGTACAGATATACCAGGAACAAAGTGATTCTCATTAAGAATCCTAGTGACTAGTATGGCAATAGCTTGATGCACATAAGCAGAACCTTCCTTATTAGCTATCTCTGGAGGAACAAAGGATGATGGTTGAGAAGATTTACCAGAGGGAGAAGCTTGTGATCTTCTTGCATGTCTGGTTCGCAGCTTCTTGACCTTAGTAGGATCAGCTGCCATTGCACGAAGTGGAGTTACCTTAAGAACATCAGCATCCATGGGGTTTACGTTTGCCCTAGGTTCGGTGTCAGTGGGTGAGGAAGATGCATTTGCCTTTGATGAAGATGATGACACAGATTATTGAGACATCTTGAGAGATTAACAATACAAGTGACAGCGAGTGTGAAATTTTCTTTTGAGGGAATGGAGAGTGATGCAGCAAACCGAGAAGAGGGAGATATAAATATGTTTATTCCTCTTCTTAAACTTTTGGAAAGAAAGAGGGAAACAAATGATTAGCCCAATCAGAATAAAATTGATTAAAATATCTCTTTCAAACCTTGTATTAAGAAAAATTAATAGCTACATCTCTTCATATTGGCAAATACCCAGCTTGCCCCTTAAATTCTCAAACTGACTAGCATCAAGTGCCTTGGTAAAAATATCAGCCAGTTGTAGTTCAATGGCAACATGTTCCAGCTTAATCACCTTCTCCTCCACAAGATCTCTGATGAAGTGATGTCTAATGTCAATATGCTTAGTCCTGCTATGCTGTATAGAATTCTTGGATATGTTAATAGTACTCAAATTGTCACAGTATAATGTCATGACATCTTGTGTGACATTATACTCAGTCAGCATCTGTTTCATCCAGATCATTTGAGAACAGCTGCTACCAACTGCTATGTATTCATGTTCAGCAGTAGATAGAGACACACAGTTTTGTTTCTTGCTGAACCAAGAAACAAGATTATTTCCCAAAAGGAAGCATCCTCCAGAGGTGCTCTTTCTATCATCAGCACTACGAGCCCAATCAGCATCACAATAACCAGACAGAATTGGTTCACATCCATGAGAGTACATCATGCCATAATTGTAAGTTCCACTCACATACTTCAGAATTCTTTTCACCTGGTTGATGTGACTTACTTTAGGTTCAGCCTGGTATCTTGCACATACTCCAATCCAGTATTCATCAGTCAAGGCCTCTTTAACATTTTTTGGTTCAATCTTAGACACAAAACAAGAGTTTGTGATGATTTCTCTAGATCTTGTAGTGACTCCACTGTTAGGATCTCCTATGATGAGTTCCTTAGGATGATCTTTCTGAATTCTGATGGAAGGATCTTTGTTAGCTTCCTTTGATTCAGACTCTGATGGAGTAGGATTAGGCATATAATCCTTTTAGACACTTGTGTTGAAGTCTCAGAGAATGTCTCAACATCATATGGGACATTTGTTTCCTCATGGTGATCATCAACTATGACATTTATAGACTCCATCATAACTTTGGTCCTGGAATTGAACACCCTATATGCTCTACTGTTGGTAGAGTATCTGTTGTACCCCAAAATTTGCCCTCCCATATTCTTCAAGAAATTGCCAAGCCAAGTCACAAAATTCCCCAAGGGTTGTGCAGTTCAACTGTCTCCTATACAGTCAAAGCTAGGGTTTGTGTTCTGACCAAGAATTGGAAGTTTTCAAAGGCCCAATCAAGTCTCACATGCCTACAAAGATGGTCAAGTATCCTCATACAAAATTTCAAGGCATTCAGCTCAAAATTGCACAGTCAAAACCCTAGATTGCACTACAGTCAACTGTAGGGGCAAAATGGTCATTTGGCAGTCAAAAGTTCAAATTTTTGGTCAATATATCATTTTGAAGCCACAAACATCATTTGATCAATGCTTGATCATGATTCTCAAGATTTGGCTCAGAAATCATCAAAGATGCAAAAGTTGCTATATTTGGACAGCTGAAAAAGTCAACTGAGATTGACCAGGGCATAACTTTCACATGGATTATCAGAAAAATTCCATCCAATGCTCATTTTGAAGAGAAAGACATTTCCTACAACTCATCTTCATACTTCAAGTCCAAGAAATGCTCTCACAAAAAGTTATCAATTTCAACATTATAGGTCATTTTCAAAAGTCAACAAAAAGGGACTTTAAGTCAAAGGCCATAACTTGAGATTGGTAAATCAAAATGACATGGGACCAAAGGCATTGGTTAGAGGACTCAAAGACCTTTCCAAAATGTCCAAGAACATGTGAAAAGCTTAAAAATTGAGCAAGTTATGCCTTGTGGAAGTTGGGAAATGTTTGGGAATTTTGAAAAGTCAACAATGGTTCAAATGACCTAAAAATGCAAATGGGCCCATTTTTCTTCCATGATCCATCATTCCAAGCCTATGCACGACCATTTGGCCCAAAAGGGAGTATTTTCTCAATTTTTAATTATTTATTTGAATTTATATTAATATTAATTCATTTAAATTATTTAAATATGTGAAAAATATAAACTTGACCTAAAAAAATCTTTTTGTGCACATTCTACTCTCAAGATTTCGTGTACAATTAAATATGGCAAGTTTTGGTGTGATTGGAGCATGATTGAACCAAATTACATGTGAAAAAGATTCAAAAAAGATTTTACAAAATCAAATATACAAAACATTGAATTCATGAGATTTTGTGCAGTTTTGTTGACCTAGCATGCTCACTACATATTCAGAATGAAAGACCTAATGGCATTGGACGAGAAGCTGCGCCTCAAGAGCCATTAGAGCATTGAAATTTTTCCATAAAAACTCAAATCTGAAATCAACCTTGGAGGTGGTTTTAAGCCCTAATTCTTATACCAAAAGCTTGCTCGTGGACTCCTGATCAGATTCCAATCAATATCATCAACCAAAACGCAAAGAAGTGGTATCAAGAACTCGAACTGTATCACAAAACTCTTGAAATCGCATATCACAATTCATACATTCCTTTGCATTTTTATTTGTGAATTCTTGTTTAATATAAAGTTTCCAAGCTAACTGATATGTTTAATTGAGTTTTCATAAGTCATACGCGATATTACCATGTTCATATCCTAGGGTTTTTCAGAGCTTGATTTAGGGCTTTTACAACAAAGCAAAATTGGGGCTCAAGACCAATGCCATTGCATTTATCACGTCCAGACGAGGAAGTTCCAACCCTCGCGCTCAATTTATGAGCGTCGAGGGTCTATTCGTTATTTTTTGATATATGGGTTTAGGCAACGCAACGAAAACCGTTGCCTATATGTTTGTTTTACAGGGACAAGGAAGAAGACAACGTCGTGGCGAAGCGTGATTCGTTCATTTGAAATTTCGCGCGGGCTATCCACTACGCGTTGGTTTTGCCTTTTGTTGTTTATTCATTATAATATATTAAATGAAATTCAATGGCTCAGTGGCAGGGACATGTGTTGGTAACATCAAAGACCTGGGTTCAAGTCCCAGGTCTGTACAAATCTCCATAATATTTTTCAATATTCATTCCTATGCAGGCACGCTCTTAAGGACCACCATACGCCCTCCTCATCTATCCATCCACGTGCATGTTTAGAACCAAACCAAAGGCAGGGATTTAAGAAGCGCAATAAACTCCAGTCAACGCACCATATGGAATCTGGAAAAGTCCACAAGGCCATGCTTATTGGGCCTGATTTGCTGAACCAAAACCTCCTAAATTGGGACTACACCCCACTCTGGTTTGCTAATTTCATTTTTTCTTATATCTTTTTAATTATTATTTTAATTGTTATGTTTATTTTAATTATTGTTTATTTAATTTTTAATCAAAAAACAAAAACATCATAAAAATCAAAAAATGCCAAAAAATATAATATTTATTTATTTTAATTATTTTTATTAATAAATGCATGTAAATAGATTTAGTTTAATTAGGATTTTGCAATTTTAATTCTTTTCATAAAAAATATAAAAAATGTAGAATTTAGGTTTAATTGTTAATTGTATTCCTTCTAATTCTCTTTTTTAATAATATTATTATTTTATTTATTTTCTATAATTAAATTTTATATGTAAATAAACTTAGTTTTAATTAGGTTATAATTTCATTCCTTTTAATAACTAAAAATCCAAAAAAAAAATATAGAATTAGGTTAATTAGCAATTTTGATTCCTTTTCATATTTTGCCCTTTTTTTCACAGTAATAATTATTTATTTATTTATTTTTTATAATTAAATTTGTACATAAATAAATTAGATTTAAATTAGGTCAAATTTCAATATTTTCACAATAAACTTAAAAAAAACATTAGAACTAGGGTTTAGCATTTTATTTTAATTTCAATAAATTCTTTTTCTTTTAAATCTTAAAAAATACAAAAATACCAAAAACATTCAATTTTTAATTCTAATTCATTAACTTTAAACATTTTTGCAAAAAGGGGTCCAACGCCCATTGTTTTTAATTATTTAATTTGCGCATTTATTTTATGTCATTTATTATAATTATGTACATGTCCCAAAGCCTTGTAACGATTTAAATTTCTCGCACTTTTATTTATCGCTTTATTTATTTTCCGCTAAATCGGGTCCGGTTTAATTTTGGCGATGTGGACCCGCGCCTTTGTAATAGCCTTAGATTTATTTTTCCGCAAACTTTATAACTGTTAAGTGAGCATGCAAGAATGAATGGCCCTAATTAAAATCAAGCGTAGAACACAAATAAACATGACAAGACAAATAACTGAAACATGACACACAATTCGCACACACCACCCCTAGGGTACGCCTCACTGTTGCCTTTCGAAAGGTGGTCGTCGAGTAGAGGACGTCTTAGTAAGTCCTCATGATCCGGGAACCTGACATGAGGGTAGCTTCTAAGGTGTCTTCCCATTGCTCTGGTGATCACCATGTCCCTAAAACTCGAATTGACCCGAACACCTCCAACGGTGGTGCTACCTACCTCTCAATGGTGGGATGGCACTACTTTAAAGGACATTTACACAGACGAATTCCTTAGGGTAGGTAGGTTCTCGTAGATACTTGCTCTAATTTCAAAACCAATCAAAACATCTTTTCACCAACACATTTTCAAAAGCTTTCAAAGCAAACTTTTCAAACACTCTGACGTACGAGTCGATCTGAAATTTTTCAAAGAAACTTTTTTAAACCCACATTGAAAAGCAAACAAACAATTTTGAAAACACATTGAGCAAGTATCTAAGAGCCCATGGATAACCATGGATAGAAAGGGTGCTAACACCTTCCCTTTCTATAACCTACCTCCCGAACCGAGAGCAATCTCTTTAAAGGAATTTTTCTGTGCTTTTGTCCTTTCCATTTGGAGAAAATAAAAGACGGTGGCGACTCTTGCTTCCGCGACATTTCGCGAACCAGCTTTAAACAGTCCGTTCCAGATCCACCGATCACAGAACTGGCGACTCTGCTGGGGATCTAAACTTAAAGTGAGGTGTACCTTAGGGTTAGTTCATAACTGTGTTTTCAATTGTATTGATTTGTCTGCTTTAAAATTGTGGGTTGCTTGGGAGTTCTATAGATCCTAAACCCGGATCTGGGGGATACCTTTCTTAGAAAGTAGCAACAAGGCTGTGAGGGAACTGTGCGGGGTATACCGACATGGTTGAAACAGTCTGCTACGTTGATGTGGCACTTTGGTGTGTACCGGTAACCCTTGAGTTCAGTCAAGGAGAGTACGGGGCCTCCGCGTGGTGTCGTGAAGCATCAACAGACCTTAGGAACCTTAATTGAACTATCTTGGCCTCTTTAGGGTAGTGAGATAACTGACTTTGGTGCAGTCCGAGGTTGGTTGATACTCGATACTACGCTCAATTGAGGGTTGCTTTCCTGGAATATTTCGGTCGCCAGTTCAGTGGCTAAATCGAAACGATGAACAATGAAAGCAATCCCGTGATATTGGGAACCTTAGAACCCGGTTACTTTGATTAGGACAGGTTGAACCCACCAACTTCAAGAGGGTACTACCCAGACCCCATGCTGGCCTTAAACCTTAAGGGCTTGTCTTGTGTGCCTTGTGTGCCCTACATGTTTGTCTTTGTAAATATCTGTGGTGTATTTAATCATAGCATCATGACATCATCCTGCATCATATGCATTGACTAACCATTTCAGGGGTTCGGATTTTCATCTTTGTTCTTGTTTTGTAGGACATGGAAACTGTTCGTAGAAAGACAATTCAAATCAGTCTTGTAAGGGTCCCTCCTCAGCTTAAGGAGCTTATATCCAGGATTCCCGAGAACTCTTCATTCAGTGAAAGGCATAGAAGCCTCATCAGCTTGGTCAACACCAACATTGAGGAAGATATGATTAAGGTCTTGTTCCAGTTCTTTGACCCTCTGCATCACTGCTTTACCTTCTTGGACTATCAGTTGGTACCTACATTGGAGGAGTTCTCCCGACTCCTGAAGATCCCTATCCTTGATCAGCTACCCTTCAACGGTACAGAAAAGGAACCTAAGCTTGAAGAGATTGCGAAAGCCTTGCACCTACAGTCATCTGACCTCAAGGGACATTGGGAAGTCAGAAGTGGTATCAAAGGGTTCTTAGCCAGGTTTCTGTTTGAAAAAGCCCTTGAATGTTGGAACTCCCTTGACTTGCAAGCTTTTGAAGAAGTGGTAGCCCTCCTTGTTTATGGTTTGGTGTTGTTCCCTAACCCAGATCAGCTCATTGATATCAGTGCTGTTCAGATCTTTATGTCCAGGAATCCCATACCTACATTGCTGGGGGATATCCTTCACTCATGTTACACTCGAACCATGAGAAAAAGAGGTGTCCTTATGTGTTGCACTCCTCTCCTGGGAAGGTGGTTTATTTCGCACCTTCCCCAATCAGTCCTGAAGAATGAGCGGGGTTTGAGATGGTCACAACGGTTGATGACTCTTACACATGCAGATATACATTGGTGTCCTAGATCCAGAGGAGATGTCACTATCATTGATCGTTGTGGGGAGTACCCTAATGTTCCTTTACTTGGAATCAGAGGAGGTATTACTTATAACCCATGCCTGGCTTGGAGACAGTTTGGTTATGCTCGGAGGGATGGTCCTCATGACATGTTAATTCCCGACATAGTTTTTGACTTCGACAACGATACTCAAGGACTTCGTCAGAGATTTATCAGAGCCTGGAGGATGCCCAGTAGGATAGACAGCAAAACACTGGGGCACAGGAACTCCATCCCTTTGGAGCCTTATCTCAAATGGGTACGCGCCCGCTCTTAGAAGTTAGTGATGCCTTATCCTCATATGCTCCCGGTAATCAAAGAACCAGTCTCGGAAGGGGAAGTGTCCTACACTATTCAGCACCCTGATATGCCCACATCCTGGGAAGAGATGCAGAAGAGCTGGATCCAGCTTAAGGAGGAAAGGAATTCTCTTGAGACTAGTCTGCATGCCAGTGAAAAGAAGGTCCTGGAGCTCACTCGCCTGTTGCATGAGGAGAGGAATCTCAACACCTACATAGCTCCGAAAAGGATGCGCAGTGTATTTTGGGATTGACTTGATTTTTGTACTTTTGCCCATAAGGCCTTGATGTATTAAACAATGACTTCTTTAATGATAATGTGTGTTCTTTTTTTGTCTACAACAAATTTGAACTTTCGAACCCTTGAATGCATTGCATACGCATTTCATACATCATGTGCATAGCAGGTTTTTCCCCTTTTCAGGTTGCTTACAGTTCTTCGCTGTTTATTTCAGCATCATGAATCCCGGATCTGAATCAACAGAGACATCAATCAAGGCCCTCCAGGCGCAGAATGCGCAGTTTCAAGAACTAATCAAGGGTCTGGCTCAAGGCCAAGAAGAACTGAAGGCAATGCTCTTGAAGAAGGAGAAGAAGAAGAAGAGAAGAACTGTTCTGTTCAACTCGGGCCGAAGGTTCGGCAATACTCTGCACCATGAAGAGGCTGGTTCTTCTGTTGGCAAGAGTCCTTCTCAGGCAGAAGTAAAGGTTCCTAGTCCGGTCGTCTCCGACAACGAGACGGATTTTGATGAAGAGCAGTACCCTCCTGAAGACAACAGGTACAAACAACTGGAGGACAGGTTGAAGGCTATGGAGGTGCAACAGGCACCTGGGCTGGATTTCGGAGATCTGGGTTTGTCGACTGGTGTGATTATCCCGCATAAATTCAAAGCACCATCCTTCTCGAAGTATGACGGGGCGTCTTGTCCCAAGCTGCATTTAAGGTCCTATGTTCGGAAAATTCAGCCGTACTCTGCGGACAAGAATCTATGGATCCACTTCTTCCAGGAGAGTCTTTCAGGGACTCATCTCGAATGGTTCTATCAGCTGGATGGGACCAAAGTTCGTAACTGGGAGGAGCTGGCTACTGCTTTCTACAAGCAGTATCAGTATAATGCCGACCTTGCCCCCACACGTACCCAACTCCAGGGTATGGCGTTAGGCGCAAGCGAAGGTTTTAAAGAGTACGCTCAGAAGTGGAGAGACCTGGCTGGCAGGGTGCAGCCACCATTGACTGATCGAGAGCTGGTTGACATGTTCTTGGGGACCCTATCTGGGCCGTTTTTCAACCATCTCATTGGGAATTCTTCTGCTGGTTTCACTGATTTGATCTTGACTGGAGAAAGGATTGAAGCTGGGTTGAAATCTGGGAAGATTGCAAAGGCTGCATCATCTAGTTCAGAAAAGAAACCGTTTAAAAAGGAGTCTAGTGCCGTGTATGGTTCTAGGAGATCAGAGAGAAATGAACACCGCCAATCTGTCAGTGTGGTAATGATTGCTAAGCCTGCTGCCGCTCCCCGGCCAAACAATACTCAGAAGGTGGAAAGACCCCGGAGGGAGTTTACCCGGTTAAATATGACCTTATCGCAGATCCTGCCACAGTTGCTAGCCACTAACTTAGTAACTGTCAGGGAGGCGCCGAAGTTTCCAAATACTGCATCCCCCAAGTACAACCCGAATGCTCGTTGTACTTATCATTCAGAAATCCCGGGGCACTCTACTGATGACTGTTGGGCACTAAAGAACAAGCTGCAGGACCTCATTGACGCTAAGGAAGTACAGTTTGAGGCATCTGACAAGCCTAATGTGGTGACAGCTCCCCTGCCTGCTCATGGAGTTAATGCTATTGAGGATGAGGAGGAAGTTGACGAAGCTGAGTTCGATAGCTGGATCTACCCGGCAACTGACGGTGGACTCAACAATTGGAGCGCGAAGGACAATCTCCCTGTTTCTTTTGTTACTAAGTAATGAATTCCTATGTTTTGTTATTTTGTAATAAACAATGATAAACTCTATGGCCCGGTGTCTTACCCGAGGCACCGTGGTTCTATTTGTGAGGGCATACGAACTGTCATTTTATACATCATGAATGAAAATCTTGGACGTATTTTTCGCATTGCAAATATTGTGTTCCTTTTCTGTCTTTCCTTTCCTTTACATAATTTTCAAAAAAAACAGCTGTATTTACACACACACTCACTCATACAGGTTCCAATCCACTCTGGATCTCACTGATAACAGCTCTGCTAATGCCAGTTATGACTTCGAAAATCCGATCAACTTAGCCGAAGACGAAGGTGAAGATGGTTGCGAAGTGCCTGGCGAGCTTGCAAGACTGTTGCTTCAGGAAGAGCGGGCAATTCAACCCCATGAAGAGCCAGTGGAAACCATAAACCTGGGTACTGAGGCAGATAGAAAAGAGGTAAAGATTGGTGCTAACCTAGAGCTCAGCGTGAAGCAACGGTTAACCAAGATGTTACATGACTATATGGAGATCTTTGCCTGGTCCTACGAAGACATGCCCGGGTTGGATACCGATATTGTTGTCCATCATTTGCCGACTAGGGAAGACTGCCCTCCAATTAAACAAAAGGTTCGTCGGATGCGTCCAGAGATGTCCGAGAAGATTAAAGCCGAAGTCATGAAACAGTTTGATGCCGGGTTCCTTGCAGTGACTTCTTACCCTCAGTGGGTTGCCAATGTGGTGCCGGTACCTAAAAAGGACGACAAGATCAGAATGTGTGTCGATTACAGGGATCTGAACAGGGCCAGCCCCAAAGATGACTTCCCTCTACCTCACATTGATGTCCTTGTTGATAATACAGCTCAGCATAAGGTGTTCTCTTTCATGGATGGCTTTTCAGGTTACAATCAGATCAAGATGGCACCTGAAGACATGGAAAAGACTACATTTGTTACTCAGTGGGGCACCTTCTGTTACAAGGTCATGCCGTTCGGATTGAAGAATGCTGGGGCAACCTACCAACGTGCCATGGTTGCCTTGTTTCATGACATGATCCATCACGAGATCGAAGTGTATGTGGACGACATGATCGCTAGGTCCCAGACTGAAGAAGAGCACCTAGATCATCTGCAGAAGTTGTTTGACCGGTTAAAACTGTATAAGCTAAGATTGAACCCAAACAAGTGCACCTTCGGGGTAAGATCTGGGAAGTTGCTAGGCTTCGTGGTCAGTGATAAAGGTATTCAAGTGGATCCTGCTAAGGTCAAAGCTATTCAAGAGATGCCAGTTCCTAAGACAGAGAAGGAAGTCAGAGGCTTTTTAGGACGCCTGAACTATATTGCTCGATTCATCTCTCATCTGACTGCCACCTGTGAGCCAATCTTCAAGCTGCTGAAGAAAGATCAGGTAGTGCGTTGGAACGATGAATGTCAGGCTGCCTTCGACAGAATCAAATAGTATCTCCAAGAACCACCCATCCTTATGCCACCGGTTGAAGGGAGACCTCTGATCCTATATCTGACAGTGCTAGACAACTCAATGGGGTATGTGCTGGGGCAGCATGACGAGTCTGGCCGAAAAGAGCATGCCATTTATTACCTTAGCAAAAAGTTTACCGACTGTGAGACCCGATACTCACTGCTTGAGAAAACTTGCTGCGCTTTGGTATGGGCTGCTCGCCAGCTAAGACAGTATATGCTGACTCATACCACTTTGTTGATCTCAAAAATGGATCCTATAAAGTACATATTCGAAAAGCCTGCTCTGTCTGGGAGAATTGCAAGATGGCAAATGATCTTGACGGAATACGACATTCAGTACACAACCCAGAAAGCCATCAAGGGGAGTGTATTAGCAGACCACTTAGCACATCAAGCTGTAAATGACTACCAATTAATGAACTTCGAGTTTCCGGATGAAAGCATCATGATTGTAACTGACTGTGAAGTACCTGGACCGGATGAAGGACCTGAGCCAGGGTCCCGATGGTCTATGCACTTTGACGGAGCCTCCAATGCTTTGGGAAATGGTATCGGCGCCATCATCATATCTTCACAAGGTACTCATACTCCACTCACTGCCCGACTGTGTTTCAACTGTACCAACAACATGGCAGAGTATGAGGCGTGTATCATGGGTCTTCAAGCTGCGATCGACCTAAGGATCAAATTTCTAAGTGTCTTCGGAGATTCCGCTCTTGTGATCAATCAGATCAAAGGAGAGTGGGATACGAAACATCCAAACTTGATTCCTTACAGAGAATGTGTGTTGACCCTGATTCCCCACTTCACAGAGATAACCTTTGAGCACTTTCCAAGAGAAGAGAATCAGTTAGCGGACGCGTTGGCTACAATGTCTTCAATGTTCAAGGTTAAATGGGATAATGAGGCTCCCCGAATCATCATCTGGAAACTGGACGAACCGACATACTGTTGTGATCTCGAAACTGAATTGGTGACTGAGAAGCCTTGGTACCATGAAGTGAAAAGATATCTGGAAGCTCAGGAATACCCTGAAGGTGCCTCTGTCAATGATAAGAAATTCCTGAGGAGATTTGCAGCCAAGTTCTTCCTAAGCAACGGCATCTTGTACAAGAGAAACCATGATTCAACCTTGCTACGTTGTGTGGATAAGATTGAAGCGGAGAGAATCATGGAAGAGCTACATGAAGGGACCTTTGGTACGCATTCCAGTGGACATACTATGGCTAAAAAAATCCTACGGGCAGGATATTACTGGTCCACAATGGAAGCTGACTGTTACCAACACTCCAGGACATGCCACAAGTGCCAGATCTATGCAGACAAGGTGCATGTTCCTCCGGTTCCCCTGAATGTTCTGACTGCGCCTTGGCCGTTTGCAATATGGGGCATAGACATGATCGGCAAGATAAAACCTACAGCATCCAACGGACATCGCTTCATCCTAGTGGCGATTGACTATTTTACAAAGTGGGTTGAGGCAGCATCCTATGCTACGGTAACCAAGACTGTGGTAGCACGGTTCATTCGGCACAACCTGATCTGCCGGTACGGCGTCCCTGAGCGGATTATTACAGACAACGGTACCAACCTGAATAACAAGATGATCGCTGAGCTCTGCGAACAGTTCAAAATACAGCACCACAATTCTTCTCCTTACAGACCGAAGATGAATGGGGCTGTAGAAGCAGCAAATAAGAACATCAAGAAGATCGTGCAAAAGATGACAATGACTTACAAAGATTGGCACGAGATGTTACCGTTCGCTCTGCATGGGTACCGTACCTCAGCTAGGACGTCAACCGGGGCAACTCCCTTCTCTCTGGTTTATGGCATGGAGGCAGTCTTGCCGATCGAAGTGCAAATTCCCTCTCTCCGGATAATGAAGGATGCAAATCTGAACGAAGATGATTGGATCCAGACACGACTTGATCAACTCAACCTCATTGATGAAAAGAGACTTGCTGCTATCTGTCATGGTCAGACGTATCAGAAACGGATGATCAGGGCATTTAACAAAAAGGTCAGACCACAGGAATATCAAGTTGGGGATCTGGTTATCAAGAGAATCATCCTTCCTCAGAGTGATCCAAGGGGCAAATGGACCCCTACGTATGAAGGGCCATTTGTGGTTAAACATGTGTTCTCAGGAGGAGCAATGATATTAACCAACATGGATGGTGACGACCTGCCTCACCCCGCCAATGCAGACATAGTAAAAAAATACTATGCATAAAACAAGACCCGCTAGGCTGACATGCCTAAGCAAAAATTAGGGCTTCCCGTCGAACCAAAAGGGTTCGGGCAAAATGAAGGGATGAAAATGAAAAAATCTGTACACCCGGCAAGTCGAAAACCTGAAAAGGCGGCTTGGGCAAAAATGGGTATCCCGGTGGACTGAAAACCCGAAAGGGCGGTCCAGGCAAAAATAAGGGATAAAAGCGTAATATTATGTCTCATTGGATCACTTTGCATCCAGAATCCGGTATCTACATCAAGTTCAAACGGCATCGATCAGTCAGCTTCACCTTTAACCAAGGTCATCAAGTGATGAGACGCTCAGAGTTATAAAGGCGATAGCAGAGTTGAAACCCAGTGGATCATTCATATTTCACACAGCTGTTTTTTCCTTTTGTACAAAACTTGTATAAACTCTTTTGTTCGGCGACGTACCTCTTACTAGGACGTCAGCCTCTTGTATACAAAACGCCTATTTTCAGGCCATTCAAAAATCAATACAAATATATTTTCAGTTAAACGTGCCAAGAATTTTTCTTTTTCTGTTTTGTTTTGCAAAGAACGTCCAAGGTTCAATTTGTGATATATGCATTGACAATAATTTGCTAACTCATAAATATTTGCATACGAAACGAAGGAATTAGTTGCAGGTAACACTAGAAACAGGGGCAATAAAAGAGTCGTCTGAGCAGTCTAATTGTTTTATCCTCCAAGGTACCAAGGTAGGTTCAGCTAAAGAACACGACCAGTACATATTAGTTCCCCAGAGAGTACAACAATACATTCCTCTCCAAGCAAATCATCAAATATCAAGGAAATTGAGTATCCTCCAGCAGATCCCAACATCCCCCAGCAGCAATACATATATTCTTAACAAGCATCTCCGGTAGTCTTGGTCTAAAGATTGTTCCCCGGCGGCATACCAATGTTCAAAGGAATCACTTCCCCGCAGTCCAAAACTTCCCCAAAGAGTCCAGTCCAACCCAATTTCCCCAGGAAAGTTGGAATTCATATCTCCCCAGGCAGTAAGCTTACCCCCAGTAAATTCTGGAAGCTTACCCTCACAAGAGCACGAACGCGTCGTCCGGCTTTATTTAAAGAGTTATTTCCTTAACAGGATATAACTGGGTTATCCTCAGCCAAAAGCCACGGGAAGAGCGTCGTCGACAAAGCCTTCTTATCCCCAGCGAAGTCCGTCAACACCTCATACAACAACGGTATCCTCAGCAAGTCATTCTCAATAATTCAAGCAAAGCATCTCTATCCCCACAAAGTACCGCTTCCCAGCATAGTCGCTAGAGTATCTTTTCTCCCCGCAGACTCTTCATTTGCCAAGTTTATTCCTCAACGGAGTTATCTTCTCCTACCGGTATTCTTGTAGTTATCATCCCCAGCGGAAGCAAAATCTATTCTTCAACGTCAGCCCAGGATGCAACTTCCCGGGACCCGTCAAGGATTCACTTTCCTAGACGAAAACATACATAAAACTTCACATACATCATCATAGCATGCATAACGCACTGCATCATACAAATCTCTTTTATGTTGAGAACATCATTGCTTGATCCATATCATGCATTGCATATGACTGACTTTTACCTTTCAGGAAAGATGCAGTTTAAAGTCTCAATCACATTTCAAGACCTAGACCGGTTCAGTTAAATCGACCCTAAGATTTTCCTGATTCTTACCCAGTCCAAGGCCTTCTCTGGTTCAGTCAGATCGACCCTAAGATCTCCCTGATACTTATCCAGTTGAAGATGTTTCAAGACCTAGACCGGTTCAGTTAAATCGACCCTAAGATTTTCCTGATTCTTACCCAGTCCAAGGCCTTCTCTGGTTCAGTCAGATCGACCCTAAGATCTCCCTGATACTTATCCAGTTGAAGATGTTCCAAGACCTAGACCGGTTCAGTTAAATCGACCCTAAGATTTTCCTGATTCTTACCCAGTCCAAGGCCTTCTCTGGTTCAGTCAGATCGACCCTAAGATCTCCCTGATACTTATCCAGTTGAAGATGTTTTAAGACCTAGACCGGTTCAGTTAAATCGACCCTAAGATTTTCCTGATTCTTACCCAGTCCAAGGCCTTCTCTGGTTCAGTCAGATCGACCCTAAGATCTCCCTGATACTTATCCAGTTGAAGATGTTCCAAGACCTAGACCGGTTCAGTTAAATCGACCCTAAGATTTTCCTGATTCTTACCCAGTCCAAGGCCTTCTCTGGTTCAGTCAGATCGACCCTAAGATCTCCCTGATACTTATCCAGTTGAAGATGTTCCAAGACCTAGACCGGTTCAGTTAAATCGACCCTAAGATTTTCCTGATTCTTACCCAGTCCAAGGCCTTCTCTGGTTCAGTCAGATCGACCCTAAGATCTCCCTGATACTTATCCAGTTGAAGATGTTCCAAGACCTAGACCGGTTCAGTTAAATCGACCCTAAGATTTTCCTGATTCTTACCCAGTCCAAGGCCTTCTCTGGTTCAGTCAGATCGACCCTAAGATCTCCCTGATACTTATCCAGTTGAAGATGTTTCAAGACCTAGACCGGTTCAGTTAAATCGACCCTAAGATTCTCCTGATTCTTACCCAGTCCAAGGCCTCCTCTGGTTCAGTCAGATCGACCCTAAGATCTCCCTGATTCTTATCCCAGTAGAAGACACCCAAGATTTTTCTCAACGAGCGTTGTTGGAGTTAAAGTCGCCCAAGGTTCTCTTACCATCCATGCTAAGGCAGTAACCATCCCTGGTTCATTCATCAGCGTTTGAAGCTCCAGACTCAGCTCCTGTAACCAGTCAGGACACATCTATAAGCCCATCACCCTATCCAGCAACCTCTAAATGGCATCTATAAGCCCATTCCCATCATCACACTGCTACTATGTGAGCGCAAATTTCTGGGCACTTTAGTGTTCAATCATCTTCTACCCTCGGATTACGAAAGGCACGCCAGCCAATCTGCATCCTCAGGGCTAAGAAGATTGAACAGGGGCAACTGTTGTACCCCAAAATTTGCCCTCCCATATTCTTCAAGAAATTGCCAAGCCAAGTCACAAAATTCCCCAAGGGTTGTGCAGTTCAACTGTCTCCTATACAGTCAAAGCTAGGGTTTGTGTTCTGACCAAGAATTGGAAGTTTTCAAAGGCCCAATCAAGTCTCACATGCCTACAAAGATGGTCAAGTATCCTCATACAAAATTTCAAGGCATTCAGCTCAAAATTGCACAGTCAAAACCCTAGATTGCACTACAGTCAACTGTAGGGGCAAAATGGTCATTTGGCAGTCAAAAGTTCAAAATTTTGGTCAATATATCATTTTGAAGCCACAAACATCATTTTATCAATGCTTGATCATGATTCTCAAGATTTGGCTCAGAAATCATCAAAGATGCAAAAGTTGCTATATTTGGACAGCTGAAAAAGTCAACTGAGATTGACCAGGGCATAACTTTCACATGGATTATCAGAAAAATTCCATCCAATGCTCATTTTGAAGAGAAAGACATTTCCTACAACTCATCTTCATACTTCAAGTCCAAGAAATGCTCTCACAAAAAGTTATCAATTTCAACATTATAGGTCATTTTCAAAAGTCAACAAAAAGGGACTTTAAGTCAAAGGCCATAACTTGAGATTGGTACATCAAAATGACATGGGACCAAAGGCATTGGTTAGAGGACTCAAAGACCTTTCCAAAATGTCCAAGAACATGTGAAAAGCTTAAAAATTGAGCAAGTTATGCCTTGTGGAAGTTGGGAAATTTTTGGGAATTTTGAAAAGTCAACAATGGTTCAAATGACCTAAAAATGCAAATGGGCCCATTTTTCTTCCATGATCCATCATTCCAAGCCTATGCACGACCATTTGGCCCAAAAGGGAGTATTTTCTCAATTTTTAATTATTTATTTGAATTTATATTAATATTAATTCATTTAAATTATTTAAATATGTGAAAAATATAAACTTGACCTAAAAAAATCTTTTTGTGCACATTCTACTCTCAAGATTTCGTGTACAATTAAATATGGCAAGCTTTGGTGTGATTGGAGCATGATTGAACCAAATTACATGTGAAAAAGATTCAAAAAAGATTTTACAAAATCAAATATACAAAACATTGAATTCATGAGATTTTGTGCAGTTTTGTTGACCTAGCATGCTCACTACATATTCAGAATGAAAGACCTAATGGCATTGGACGAGAAGCTGCGCCTCAAGAGCCATTAAAGCATTGAAATTTTTCCATAAAAACTCAAATCTGAAATCAACCTTGGAGGTGGTTTTAAGCCCTAATTCTTATACCAAAAGCTTGCTCGTGGACTCCTGATCAGATTCCAATCAATATCATCAACCAAAACGCAAAGAAGTGGTATCAAGAACTCGAACTGTATCACAAAACTCTTGAAATCGCATATCACAATTCATACATTCCTTTGCATTTTTATTTGTGAATTCTTGTTTAATATAAAGTTTCCAAGCTAACTGATATGTTTAATTGAGTTTTCATAAGTCATACGCGATATTACCATGTTCATATCCTAGGGTTTTTCAGAGCTTGATTTAGGGCTTTTACAACAAAGCAAAATTGGGGCTCAAGACCAATGCCATTGCATTTATCACGTCCAGACGAGGAAGTTCCAACCCTCGCGCTCAATTTATGAGCGTCGAGGGTCTATTCGTTATTTTTTGATATATGGGTTTAGGCAACGCAACGAAAACCGTTGCCTATATGTTTGTTTTACAGGGACAAGGAAGAAGACAACGTCGTGGCGAAGCGTGATTCGTTCATTTGAAATTTCGCGCGGGCTATCCACTACGCGTTGGTTTTGCCTTTTGTTGTTTATTCATTATAATATATTAAATGAAATTCAATGGCTCAGTGGCAGGGACATGTGTTGGTAACATCAAAGACCTGGGTTCAAGTCCCAGGTCTGTACAAATCTCCATAATATTTTTCAATATTCATTCCTATGCAGGCACGCTCTTAAGGACCACCATACGCCCTCCTCATCTATCCATCCACGTGCATGTTTAGAACCAAACCAAAGGCAGGGATTTAAGAAGCGCAATAAACTCCAGTCAACGCACCATATGGAATCTGGAAAAGTCCACAAGGCCATGCTTATTGGGCCTGATTTGCTGAACCAAAACCTCCTAAATTGGGACTACACCCCACTCTGGTTTGCTAATTTCATTTTTCTTATATCTTTTTAATTATTATTTTAATTGTTATGTTTATTTTAATTATTGTTTATTTAATTTTTAATCAAAAAACAAAAACATCATAAAAATCAAAAAATGCCAAAAAATATAATATTTATTTATTTTAATTATTTTTATGAATAAATGCATGTAAATAGATTTAGTTTAATTAGGATTTTGCAATTTTAATTCTTTTCATAAAAAATATAAAAAATGTAGAATTTAGGTTTAATTGTTAATTGTATTCCTTCTAATTCTCTTTTTTAATAATATTATTATTTTATTTATTTTCTATAATTAAATTTTATATGTAAATAAACTTAGTTTTAATTAGGTTATAATTTCATTCCTTTTAATAACTAAAAATCCAAAAAAAAAATATAGAATTAGGTTAATTAGCAATTTTGATTCCTTTTCATATTTTGCCCTTTTTTTCACAGTAATAATTATTTATTTATTTATTTTTTATAATTAAATTTGTACATAAATAAATTAGATTTAAATTAGGTCAAATTTCAATATTTTCACAATAAACTTAAAAAAAACATTAGAACTAGGGTTTAGCATTTTATTTTAATTTCAATAAATTCTTTTTCTTTTAAATCTTAAAAAATACAAAAATACCAAAAACATTCAATTTTTAATTCTAATTCATTAACTTTAAACATTTTTGCAAAAAGGGGTCCAACGCCCATTGTTTTTAATTATTTAATTTGCGCATTTATTTTATGTCATTTATTATAATTATGTACATGTCCCAAAGCCTTGTAACGATTTAAATTTCTCGCACTTTTATTTATCGCTTTATTTATTTTCCGCTAAATCGGGTCCGGTTTAATTTTGGCGATGTGGACCCGCGCCTTTGTAATAGCCTTAGATTTATTTTTCCGCAAACTTTATAACTGTTAAGTGAGCATGCAAGAATGAATGGCCCTAATTAAAATCAAGCGTAGAACACAAATAAACATGACAAGACAAATAACTGAAACATGACACACAATTCGCACACACCACCCCTAGGGTACGCCTCACTGTTGCCTTTCGAAAGGTGGTCGTCGAGTAGAGGACGTCTTAGTAAGTCCTCATGATCCGGGAACCTGGCATGAGGGTAGCTTCTAAGGTGTCTTCCCATTGCTCTGGTGATCACCATGTCCCTAAAACTCGAATTGACCCGAACACCTCCAACGGTGGTGCTACCTACCTCTCAATGGTGGGATGGCACTACTTTAAAGGACATTTACACAGACGAATTCCTTAGGGTAGGTAGGTTCTCGTAGATACTTGCTCTAATTTCAAAACCAATCAAAACATCTTTTCACCAACACATTTTCAAAAGCTTTCAAAGCAAACTTTTCAAACACTCTGACGTACGAGTCGATCTGAAATTTTTCAAAGAAACTTTTTTAAACCCACATTGAAAAGCAAACAAACAATTTTGAAAACACATTGAGAAAGTATCTAAGAGCCCATGGATAACCATGGATAGAAAGGGTGCTAACACCTTCCCTTTCTATAACCTACCTCCCGAACCGAGAGCAATCTCTTTAAAGGAATTTTTCTGTGCTTTTGTCCTTTCCATTTGGAGAAAATAAAAGACGGTGGCGACTCTTGCTTCCGCGACATTTCGCGAACCAGCTTTAAACAGTCCGTTCCAGATCCACCGATCACAGTATCCTAGGAATATTTCTTCATCACTTTTAGGGTCCATCTTTCTCCTTTGTTCACGATCTGTCAGAATATAGCATTTGCTCCCAAAGACATGGAAGTACTTCACTGTAGGCTTTCTTCCTTTCCATAGTTCATAAAGGGTGGATGATGTTCCCTTTCTCAAGGTGATCCTGTTGTGGACATAACAAGCTATATTCATAGCTTCAGCCCAAAAATGAATAGGAAGCTTCTTGGCATGTATCATTGCTCTAGCAGATTCCTGTATAGTCATGGTTTTCCTTTCCACAACTCCATTTTGTTGAGGAGTTATAGGTGAAGAGAACTCATGATTGATTCCTTATGAGGAACAAAACTCATCAAACTTACTATTTTCAAATTCCTTACCATGATCACTTCTGATTCTAACAATGCATCCTTCTTTTTCTCTTTGAATTCTTTTGCGCAATTCCTTAAATACATCAAATACATCAGACTTTTCCCTAATGAAGTTTATCCAGGTGAATCTGGAAAATCATCCACAACACCATAGGCATATCTCTTTCCACCAAGACTTTCCACCTGCATGGGACCCATCAGATCCATATGTAGAAGTTCTAGCACCTTAGAGATGGTCAGATGTCTTGTCTTTGGATGTGACATTCTAGTTTGCTTTCCAACCCGACATTCACCACAGACTCTCCCTTCATCAATCTGAAGCCTTGGAATCCCTCTGACAGCCTCCATGGATATGATCTTTTTCATCCCTCTAAGATGTAAATGACCAAGTTTTTGGTGCCACAGTTTCACTTCCTTTTCTTCTTTGGCTATAGAGCACACAGAAGAGTAGTTAGTGTTCTCAGACTCCCATAAGTAACAATTGTCTTTTGATCTGACTCCTCTCATTATAACTTCTTGTTTTTCATTAGTTACAAGACATTCAGACTTGGTGAAGTTGACCTTGAATCCTAGATCACATAATTGACTAATACTTATGAGATTAGCAGTCAAACCATTTACCAGCAACACTTCATTTAGGTTTGGAACTCCAGGGCAGTCCAAGTTTCCAACTCCTTTGATTTCTCCTCTAACACCATCTCCAAAAGTGACATAACTAATAGTATGAGGTTTGACATCATTCAGCAAATTCTTGATTCGAGTCATGTGTTTAGAGCACCCACTGTCAAAGTACCAGTCTTCCTTGGCAGAAACTCTAAGGGAGGTGTGAGCTATCAGGGCTGCAGTATTTTTCTTCCACTGTTGAGTATATGGTGCCTTGTTAGTCTTAGGTTTGACATATGGGGTCTGATTAGGATATCCATATAATCTGAAGCAGAATGGCTTTATGTGACCAAACCTCCCACAATAATGACATCTCCATCTTTGATACTTTTTCTTCATATTTCTCTATTCTTGATGTTGAGTCCTATGTTGTGACATCTGCTTTGACATTTGTTTATCAGGCCTGGTCTTCTTCTTGTCAATAGCAGATTTCTTTGCAGCCACAAATCCTAGACCAGACATGTTTCCTGCATTTTTCCAGCCTGAAGGATTTCTTCCAACTTGTCAGTTCCAGTTGTTAACATCTTGACAGACTTCGTCATCCGATCAAGTTTGGAGTTCAACATTAGAACTTCACCTTTGAGATGGCTTATAGTAGCAGTGTCTGCCTTCTTCTCAGCCTCCAACTTCACTATGAGCTTTTTCTGTTTCTCATTTTGCTGACAGACTTCATCACTTCTGATACATAGCTTCTTGTAGCAGTCAGCAAGTTCTTCAAATGTCACTTCCTCATCACTAGAATCATAATCAGAGTTACAAACACCAGATAGTGCAGTAACTAGTTTAGCAGATTTTTCTTCAGAGTCACTTTCTGAGTCACCATCAGACCAAGTAACAGACATTCCTTTCTTTTGTTTCTTTAGAAAGGTAGGACATTCAGCTCGAATATGCCCATATCCTTCACATCCATGGCATTGGATTCCTCTGCTTTAATTTCCCTTTTCTTCAGACTTAGTTCTTCTGTTGGAGTCATCGGATCTGCTAATGTCAGAGGAAATGTTCTTGACATTTAACCTTGACTTTGGGTCCATTCTCTTGATGAGTTTGTTGAACTGCCTTCCAAGCATAGCTATAGCTTCTGATATATCTCTTCATCACTCTCCTTGCTTTCATCTTCAGTATTGGATACAAGGGCTATGCTCTTGTTTTTCTTCTCAACATTGTCATTGATCCCCATCTCAAATGTCTGAAGTGACCCAATGAGTTCATCAACCTTCAAGTTGTAGATATCCCGAGATTCCTCTATAGCAGTCACTTTCATTGCAAACCTTTTAGGCAAGGATCTGAGATTTTTTCTCACCAGCTTTTCTTCTGACATCTTTTCTCCCAATGCTCCTGAGGTGTTGGCAATTTCCAAGATGTTCATGTGAAACTCATGAATGGTCTCATCTTCCTTCATCCTTAGATTCTCAAATTTGGTAGTGAGCATCTGAAGTCTTGACATTTTTACTTTGGATGTACCCTCATGGGTGGTTTTGAGAGTGTCCCAAACATCCTTGGCCAGTTCACATTGATTTACTAGTCTGAATATGTTTCTATCAATTCCATTGAACAAGGCATTCAAAGCTTTAGAGTTACCCAAGGCTAACTCTTATTCTTCTTTTCTCCATTCTTCCTCAGGTTCCAGACTAGTCGTCCCATCTTTCCCAGTTATGGTGGGATGGTTCCATCCTTTGTCAGCAACTCTCGAAGCTTTATTGTTCAGTGACTTCAAGAAGGCAATCATACGAGGTTTCCAGTAGTCATAGTTTGATCCATCTAGAATAGGTGGTCTGTTCCCAAATCCTCCTTCCTTGTCCATAGCGCCAGAAAATAATATCCCTAGATCTCATCCAGAAAGACAGGCAGGGTGCCTGCTCTGATACCAATTGAAATTTTGGCAACAGATACTTAATGTCATAGTGAATGTTATGACACCGTATCTGACAAATTGTACACAAACCAAACAGTAATTTAAAAGACAGTAAAGAACACAATCAATTGTTAACCCAGTTCAGTGTATAACAACACCTACATCTGGGGGCTACCAAGCCAGGGAGTAAATTCACTATAAGAGGTATTAATTTAGGAATAAACCAACCAGTTTATCTCCTTAACTTAAGACCTACCCAATGCAACTTCAATCTAAGTCCTACTTAAACCGGAGTTCCTACTCACTCCCCCTCAATCACAGCAGTGATACTAATCTACTGATTAATAAGATTATGAAGACATTCTTCAATACACACGCTTGATTTTGCTTCAAAGCTTTAATCAAGAGACACAACACTCGTGCTTCAAAGCTTTGAGTGATAAACAACCCTTACAACCAAATCCTACTCCAAGTCACTTATCAAGTGATGATTGCTTGGCTCACAGTATTTACACAACTACAAAATGCCTTATTGATCTTCTCTAAAAAGCGCTGCACACCATTAGGATTCTTGAGAAATATATATGCAGCCTATTCTTCATTTTGGGCTTCCATAAAAATAGCTAGGGTTAACCAAAGTTAACCTAAAGACTTGGTCTTGGGCTTTCATCATAACAGATTAGGGTTAAGCAAGGTTAACCTAATATCCACATGAGCATCTGATCTAGTCAATATACTTCAACTCAGAATAGCACACCAGATTCCTGAAAATTCCCAGGAACAATAAATCTGCACAACAACTTGATCAGTACAGGATGTCTTAACATTGGTTATGACATCATGTATCATGCTCACTGATTTTGGTAGAATTCAATACATATGATCATAGCTTAATCATCATGATATTCACTCATACTGAGTTGTTCCTGTAGAACATTACTTCTGCAGAATTTGTCTTTATCCCAGAATGTTATGACATCAGTCATGACATTCGCAAATCTGGTTTTACCAAAAATTAATGCCAACAAGAAAACACTTACAGAACTGGTTGAAAGTGGTATCAAGAGCGGGAAGATTCAGATGGTTGCATCCTCTAGTACTGTGAAGAAACCATTCATTTGAAATAAAGAAACCAACATTGTCTATGGCCATAGGAGTCGTAGTAAGAATGGTCGTCATCAGTCTATAAGGGTAGTGTTAATCTCTAATCCAACACCTATTCGACCACAATAATTGGGTAATCAATGTAGGTCAGACGCTCCGAAGAGGCAATTTACCAGGATTAATATGTTGTTGGCTCAAGAATTACAACATATGTTGAAATCATAATTGATAACACCGCGGGATCCTCCTCAGAATCCCAACACATCATCTCCAAAGTATAACCCAAATGCAAGGTGCGCATACTATTCCATTAGTCCTGGGCATGACACTAATGATTGTTAGGCCCTAAAAATCAAAATCCAAGACATGATTGATGCGAAGGAAATTGAATTTGATCCTCCCGAGACCCTAATGTGATTACCGTGCCCATGCCCAGTTATGGTAAGGGTGTTAATGCTATTGACGATGTTTCCTATGTCTCCATTATAAGTTACTTGACCACTCCCATTGATGATCGTTAAGAACAATTTGTTAAAAGCCGGTTCATTTCTGGGTTGTCCTGAAAATTGTTACCATTGTGATTCCCAAAATAATTGTTGTATGTGGCTTAAGAAGGGTATTCAACACTTGATTGATATCCATGAAATTATGTTCGAGAAAACTTCATCCATGAAGAGTTTGCATGAAAGTATATCTCAAGAATTGAGACTTAAAGATGTTTTCTATAATCACAATTTCTTATAATCATATAAGGATCACCTCTAGAGGCCCTATAAGGATTCCTGCTGAGCCAAGAGTGACCCCCCTGATCATTACCACACCGGGGCCAGTCCCCTATTCCTCTAACAAAGTTGTTCCCTGGAACTATGGGGCAGGAGTTTATTATCATGGTGTTAGGCAAGAGCCATGGATTACCGAAGATGAAGATTCTAAAGTTACCAATCTCAATAATATTGTCAGAACCAGTAAAGTTACCCGAACAGGAAGGATCTTCTCCCTAGAGATTTCTCCTCCAAAGACTACCAATACACCTGTTCATATTCCTACTACTGTGTCAACTGCTGAAGCTCAGGGCAAATAGAAAGTGATTGAGCCTGCCCAGACGAGGGCACCCTCAAAAGATGTTATAATTGAAGACCCCTATAAACAAGAGATGGAAGAGATATTGAAGATCATTCGTAAAAGTGAGTAAAAAATAGTTGAACAATTGGGGCAGACACCCTCCAAGATATCCATGTTGTCCTAGTTATTATGCTCCGAAGCCCATGCTCTGACTTTGTTGAAATTTCTGAAGAATTCTCATGTACCACAAGAGACCTCTGCTGATCAATTTGAGAATTGTGTTGCAAGCCTAACAACTGATAATGGTTTAGGCTTTTTTGATGCTGACTTAACTACGATGGGGAAGAATCATAACAAGGCCTTGCACATCTCTATTGAGTGTAAGGGCGCTACTTTGGCACATGTGTTAGTCGATACAGGTTCTTCCCTAAATGTATTACCAAAAGGTGCTTCGAATAGATTGGACTATGAAGGGCTAGTGCTGAAACCCAACGATATTGTGGTAAGAGCCTCTAATGGGTCAAAAAGAATGGTGCACAGAGAAGTTAATCTTCTGATCAAGGTAGGATCTCATGTTTTCAACTCCACTTTTTATGTAATGGATATTCGCCCATCTTAATCCTGTTTGTTGGCATTCCCCTGGATTCATGGGGCAGGTGATGTAACCTCTACCCTACATCAAAAATTGAAGTATCTGGTGAAAGGGAAGATCGTTACAGTATGCAGAGAGGAAGAATATATGGTCAGCCATTTGAATTCTTTCAAATATGTTGAAATGGATGGCGAATTCATTGAAACTCCCTGCCAGACATTTGAAGTAATCCCTCTGACGATTTTCGTTGCTAAAGCTACTCTTGCTACTCCCAAGATTACCAAAGACACACCAAGAATGGCTTCTCTGAAGGATGCTAGGGTTGTAATAGAAGAAGTCGGTTGTACTGTATGGGGGCAGCTTCCTGATATCCCCTACAAATCTGACAAATTTGGTTTGGGTTTTTCCTCAAAGGCTCAGAAGGAGGTTCGATGTGTTTGTGCTGAAGGACCACCTTTCTGTATTAGAAATAATGAAGTCAATGCTCTGGAAGACACTGGTAGTGATGGTGACTTGGACAACTGGATATTCCCTACCGTTGGTGGTGGACTCAACAACTGGCAAACTAAAGACTTTGTACCAATCTCCTTCAACCAGGAGTAATAGTTATTTCTGTTTTTATTGCTTTAAGAAATTTGGTTATGTAATTTCTCTTTATACAATGATTTTAAACCCTGTGTCCTGCCCGGGGCATAATGATCCATTTGTTAAAGGTTGTCATTTCATATGTCATATCTTTATTTAATGAAAACATTGGATGTTTTGCATTCAAATTTTGTGTTATCTATCTTTCTTTTACTGTATTTGTACTTTCAAATAGCTATGTGTTCTTACACACACCCACACACTGCATTGCAGATCCCCATCCACTCTGGACCTCGTTGATAACAATTATGTTATTGTTGTTTATGACTTTGAAAATCCAATCCACCAAGCCGCGGATGAAGGCGAGGAAGATTGTGAAATACCTGGAGAACTCGCTAGACTCTTAATTCGAGAAGAAAAGGTTATCCAACAACATGAAGAGATGGTCGAAGTGGTAAACTTGGGTTCTGAGACAGATAGGAAAGAAGTCAAGATTTACGCCAATCTAGAATAAAGTGTCAAGAGCATATTGATTCAGATGTTGCATGAATATATTGAGGTATTTTCTTGGTCATACAGAGACATGTAAGGGCTCGATACAAATATTGTGGTTCACCATTGTTGTACCCCAATTTTTGCCCCTAAGATCCCTTCATCATACCATGTTGATTCATTCACAACAAGATCACACTAGGATTCTTGGTTCCCCTCTATTGTACCCTAAAATTTTCCCTCTCATATTATCAAGATTTTCCTCACAAGACTTCTTGGACTCAAGACCAAATTAGGGTTTACTCAACTTAAGACCTCACCTTGCACTGATGACCTGAAATTACGGTTTGAGTTTGAACAAGGAATTTTGGACCACCAATGCTTCATGTGACTTTCATACACCATCTTGGACCTCTAATATTGTTCATACCAAGTTTCAAGCCTTGAATCACATTTTTGCCCAGTCAATTGGACAATTGACCTAAAAATCAGCTGTATTGGGGAAAAAGTCAACCATGGCCAATTTACAGTCAAACTTCATAATTTTTGATCCACAACAACATTCTAGGCTCCTATGTACCATTTGATCAAGTTTGGACCACAACTCCTCAAGAAATTTGATCAAATCATCAAAAGGGCAAATGGTCAAAATTAGGGTTTTGACTGAGAAAGGGAAATTTCTGATTTTTGACCTAGCAAATGGCCAATTGGGTTCAAGAATGATTTAAAGGACTCAATAGAATAATCTTGACCTAATCATATAGTTCAAAAGATCTCAAATGCATATGATTGACATATGAATTTTGCAGTCAACTGATCAAAAAATCAACTGTACACTGAAAAGTCAAACTTTGACTTTTTGGTCAAAATCAAGTGCCAAGGGTCATAATTCATCAAGATATGTCAAAATGTGAAACTTGTTGACCAAGAAACCTAATTTTTCAAATTAGGGTTTTAATTTGAAAGTTTTCATAACTTAGAATTTTTCTAAGTTATGGAAAATTTCTTATTTTTTCCCAACTTTCCACAACTTTTTCACCATGATGAAATTGGATTCAAACAAAACTTTCATCATGAAAGTTGTAGTCCTCCATGAAATCTACAACTTTGATGCACAAAGTTTTCCAAAAAGATGCTTGGATCTCAAGTTATGTTTTTGTGAATAAGGGTCCATAAACTTTTTAACTTAGTGAAATTTTGCCCTAGTTTAGGCAGATTTTTGACCTAACTTCATGGAAACTTTTCATCTAGTTCCAAGAGAAATATAAAAATGTATTTCAATAAGGATTGTAGAGCATGTTACAAGCTTTCCAAAATTTCCAAGAACTCTCCAAGATCATTTATGGTTAGGGAGAATCGAAGAAAGGAAAATGGCAATTTATCACTTTTGTTCAAGACATTTTCACAATGTTACAAGTTGCAAATCTGTCCTAGCATGCTTGTACTTGGTATTAAAGGTTCTAATACTTTCTACACTCCATTATTGAATGCTAATTCAGTGGACAATGGCTTTATTTTGATCTTTGGATCATTATACATTGAATTAATCCATTTATGGCATAAAGTTCATAATACTACTTTCATAAAGCTAGTTTTTTACAACTTTGCAAATCTTGAGCCATGGACCTGATCTTTTGTTGCAAACAAGATCCACAAACATCAGGCAAAGTACACCAACCCTATGCAGTCCATAAGCTAGCCTGTACAGGCCTTTGGCTTTGTCACTTCACCTTTTCTTCAAAAGCAAGCAAACTTACAAAAGTCAAGAAAACTTGTGTATCTGTTAAAGGCACGACTTTGTATCATTTCAAACATCCTCAGAACCTTGTAACAAGCCTAAGCACGGATTACTAACATCTCAAACACCCTCAAACACAAAAACACCATTTTCTGCCCAAACAGGGCAGCCTCTGCAGAACTCAAGCCAAATCAATATTGGCTCGTGCGTTTCTTGATTCAACCCTTGAAACATATTCCCTACATCACATCCAAGCTATCCAGGCCTTTGTCTTGCAATTGTGTGCCCTGTTTCAAGCTTCACCATTTTCATTTTGGAGGTTTGCAGGTTAATTTCTACAGGGAGATTCAAGCATCTACAAGGCAAGCTGAGCATTGGAGAAGCTTGAGGGAACTTCAAGGAAGCTCACACCCTCCCTACATTTAGTTTTGCCCTTTTTGAGGGATTACTAAGCACCTTGACTTATGTTCCTTTTGTGATCATGAATATTGTTTTGATTTCTTCATTTAACTAATAAAATGTAGTGTTGGTTTGTCTTGCTTGTTATCCATGTAGGTGAAGGCAATGAGATTTAATAAGTTACCCCATGGGTTCATGAGTTTATTTCCATGCCCTAGTCAATAAAGCTTGAGAAGTTCAAAGCTCACCGTTGGATTGGTTTTTGAAGAATTGGCATGGCAAGGTTGCTTTGGTTCATCACATTTCAAGGTTATTAGATTTGACTCAAAAGTACAAGGGGTTGATTGGAGAAGTTGTCATGCTTGGACAAGGCCTTGTTCCTATTGGTCACAAGAGCATATTCATCTCAAATTTCAATATATGGAATTGGTTTTGGTGGATAAGAGTTCTCATTATCATCCTCAACAACTTTTATTCACAAAGCAAGAATGTTGGTATAAGAAGTTTGTTCAAGATTGTCAAAGTTCCTCAAAGCATTTTCTTGATCTAGGAGTTAGGGTTTTGAAATTCAATGGAGTATATCTTGCTCAAATTTTGGTATATTTGAGTGATTACAAAGACATCATTCCCTTAAAAGGGTTATTAACAAATCACTTAAAAGGTTCCAAAGAGTTTTCATGAGGAAGAGACTTGATGAGGAAGTAAGATTACAAGTCCTCCAGATGAATCCCTAGTTTTCCATGTGTGACTTCAAATGGTCCTAACTTGGTCAATTTTCATCACCTTGAGTCCATTATTTTTCCATAATGATCTTGAAGATGTGAAATTTATGCCTTCTTTTATGTGAAAAGTGGGAAAATGGATGGAAGTTACCTTAAAGACGCAAAAGATTATAGGTCATTTCATGGTTTTTTTCCAACTTCAACAAGTCATAACTTGCTCAAATTTTGTATATTTTGAATGATTCAAGTTTTAAAATGTCATCCAAGAGATCTACTTCATGCCATCTTTTTTGGTCAAGAGCAAATTCCAAGTGGAAAGCCATATTTGGATGCAAGACATTATAGGTCATTTTTGAAGAAGAATTTGAAATAATTCTAAGTATGGAAAGTCAAACCTTTTTCTCCAACTTTGACTCAATGTATCTTTCAGCTCAAGTATCCATTTAACTCCATTATTTTTCTATTGCAAAGCTTGTAACCTCATCTTTCTAAAGCATCAAGAATCATGCCTTAAGACCCCTTGAGCTGAGAATGCCATTGTTTCAAAAATGGTAACTTGGAATTGAAGTTTCCTTGCAAGTCAGAATTTGAATTTCATGTTACAGCCTCTAAACCTCAAATTAACACACGTTTTGGATCTAAACATGATTAGCCAACTTTCCCAAGTGGATTAGTGCATCAAAACGCAAGAATTGGATGAGTTTTGGTGAAGTTTGGATCACACTTCACTCGTGCATTAGGTTTGCACGAATTCCCTCCAAAATGCATCATTCACTCTTCCTTTTGATCCCATTCGCTTCTCCTATAAATACATGTACTATCCCATTCATTTTCCCAAGCTTGGATACCCAGAATCACCCTGTAAAACTTGTTCCATAACTCAAAATTCAGCAACTTCAAAATCCATTCTCGAGCCTTTTTCAATCCAATTTTTTCAACAATTCACCTTCGTTGATCTTCCCTGAAGCTAACCATATAATTACATTCAAGAATCGTGCCCTATACTACTCCATAGAAGTCCAGTTTCAGAGCTCTGCAACTCAACTTCAATAGGTAGATTCCTTCATTAATTCTTCAAAACTATGATGTCATTGTGTTTCTCTCATTGCCCTGGTTCTAGTCGCAACACTTACCTTTCACTGGAAACCCGTTTTGACCATGAAATTTCAAATCCCTTTTCAAAACTTTCCTTCCAAATTGCTTGAGCTATGGTTTATATAAATTTGGCGCGAGGGTGTGGTTGTCTTCGTCTTGAAGAGACGAAGCGAATAACATAGGTCTGAGCTTCTGATTTTACAGTTTGAGAGACCTGCAATTCGTGATGGCTGGAGGTTGAAGATGACCAACGTGTCATCTTCCAACCAATGAAGGCGCACCATCTGTATTTTTCAAATTCTGATTTAATTAATGATTTTGTACAATATTCACTAATGACCATGATATGCACAGCGCGCCAGATCCCTTGGATTTGATTACTAACGCGTTTTGAATCTCATCCAATGGTCCACATATTTTACTATTATTTTCTTTTTTCTGATTTTTATATTTTAATTGTTTTAAATTTCAAAAAATCATAGAAAATTCATTTTTAGTCCAAAAAATCTAAAAAAATTATGAAAAATATTTTTGGTTAGTCTCTTTCTGATTTTTAATTTTTCACAATTTAATTTTGTGTTTTGGTATTTTTTATAAATTTTACACTTATTTGATTTGTTTTAAATGTTTAAATATACTTTTATACATTTTTAAATTTTGAAAACATTATGGAATGATCCAATGATATTTTTACAAATATTGGTGACCTTATTTTATTTTTGTTTCTGACTTTACTACTTTTTACCATTTTTTGTTTATTCTACCATTTTATTTTAATTTTAAAAATAGTTTTTGACTTTAAAAAAATACCAAAAAATTTATAAAATTATTTGAGCCTTTTTCTGATTTTTCTATGGTCTTACCTTTCATTTCTTGATTAATTTGAACATAGTTGATATTTTTCTCATTATTTTCTATTTTAAAACATTTTTAAACCCTCTTTTTTTTGTATACTAAATGTGATATTATTTTGTGACTATTTCCTGGCTGATCTTGGGTTAGATTTTGGATCATGAACTTTATTAACGTCATTGGATCCATGGTGTTGAGTTTAACTCCATAAAAATGGATGAATGATTTTAATAATAATTTGGTTAAAATTTAATTCAAATGTGGTTTGTATTTTTTCCCAATCCCTCTTCATCTCACCCCTTTCTTATTGCACTAGATGTTGTTGGAGCATGATCTCTATATCATGTCTCAAAAAAAATGGTGCATAGATTGCTATTGACCGGCCTCAAAATAGGTGCGACTTCTATATAAGTCCACTTACGATTGCTTAACATAGCGCTAAATTTTTTCTCGATTCGAATAAATGATCATTCGTGGCCCAAACTTATGATTGCAAGCCCAAGTATGTTAATTTGATCTCTTTGATCCAATAACCTTGAGATTCATTGTGTGGAGGCTTTGGTTCTACCAATCCTCTAATGGATCTACAACACCTTTGGTCAATGCAGATCACTTAAACATCGTTGATCATTAAATGGTACTTATGAGAATTCCAAATGGATGATATACTTGAAAAAAAGCAAATGCAACTTGTTGTGTGGAGGCTTTGGTTCTACCAATCCTCTAATGAGTTCCAAATGCAAGCTTCAAGATGGTCATCCAACTAACCACTAATTATTGACCTGTTTTACCTTATACTTTTAATTATTATTTTTTGCTTTATGTACTATTTACTTTTAGAATTTACATTTCATGCCATTTTCATCTTTGCTCATTTGAGCATTTACTTTCTTGCCATTTTTATTTTGCTCACTTGAGCTTTTCTTTTCCTTTCTTAAGATACTTAATAATCAACATAAACCCTAAAAAATCTTTAATGGTACTTGGACTATTTGGTTACTATCCTTGGCATTATGGAGCATGGTACTTTTCTTGGACTTAGGATTAGAAACCTTGGTCTATCTTGGAAACCTTATGATCTTATCTGGTTATTTTGTCTGGAGTTCTTGAGGTTTACCTCAAGACATTGGGTTGCTTGTTTGTTTTTGTGTGCAGGTTTTTATGATTACACCCTTTGTTCACAATCTGGAATTCACCCGTATACAACCGTTACTCTGTCCAATTTTTGTGAAGACTTAATACACTTGAAGTTTGGTTCTCTCAAGAGGTCTAGTAATTTTTTACTTGATTGGTTTCAATCCAAGGAATGAGAATTCTATCTTGTCTCATAATGTCAAATATTGGCTTCTTGTTGGTTAGATGGTTCTTATCCCTAACTTTTACCTTATGCTTTAGGATAGTCCCTTCTTCTCCTCCCATCATCTTTAATTTCAAAAATATTCTCCCCCCTTTTGAAAACTCTTCTTGTTTTTGAACTTGAACGACTTTCATAATAAACTTGGACTTATGTCCATGCATTTTCAAAACATTTTTCATAAATAAACTTCAATAAACTTAATAATACCTTGAATTTTTGGTGAGAAGACTAAAAGTCAATCAATCTCATTTCAAACCATTTTTCCACTTTGGATTTTATCTTTAAACTTTTCTCAAAAAGGTTGAACTCTTGTCAATTCTTGTAGTGATACAAACAACTATACTTCTATAATATGTAGTGAAGACATGTATTTTCCACTTGGGTGTTGAGTAAGACATTGTTGATTTTGAAATCCAAGCCATATCCTCCACTTTGAGATGATGAAAATCCTCCTTTCTCATTATTGTGGGTAGTAGGTATGTTTTCCACACGGACAATGACGATGATGTTTTATCTCATAAAATTATCCAACACATTTGTGTTTTAAATTTTTAAAAGAGGAACTACGTGTACCCTGATCCCCTTTTGCATAAAAAGGTGGTACATAGGCACTAAAGGTTCGCAACCGCGGTGGGTGCAAAAATTATAAAATAAATATATTTCTTTCCTCACCTCCACCATCCATTTTTTTATATACAACATTTTTTATAGCCAAAATATACAGATTTTACAAAGAGGTTCTTGCAGAGTACCGTAGATGTTTATGGTGCTAATACGTTCCCTTTGCATATCCAACCCCCTTACCTTGAATCTTTCCCCTTCTTTTTTGGGTTATTCGCTCTTTTCCCATTCCTTTGGAAACAATAAAGCGCGGTGGCAATTTTTATTTTGATTTGTATAAAGTCTAGTCAATCCAATGACTTAGTCTTGAACATTTCTACCGCTACAACCATCTTCCAATGAAAGAGGGTTGTTGTTGTACCCAAAAATTTTCCCTCTCATTTTACCAATATTTCCCCTCACAAAACTCCTTGAACTCCAGACAGGATTAGGGTTTTTGCACTACTCAAGACATCTCATTGCACTGATGACCTAAATTAGGGTTTGAGTTTGCACAGGGATCTTTGGACCTTAAATGCTCAAATTGACTTTCATACTTCATATTGGACTCATAAGTTTGTCCATACCAAGTTTCAAGCCTTGAATCAAATTTCTGCCCAGTCAATTGGACAGTTGACCTAGAAATCAGCTGTATTGGGGAAAAAGTCAACTGTGGCCAATTTATAGTCAAACCTCATGAATTTTGACCCACATCAACATTATGAACTCATATGAACCATTGGATCAAGTTTGGACCACAACTTCACAAGAAATTTGATCAGATCTCCAAAAGGGCAAAATGGTGATTTTTAGGGTTTTGACTATACAGAGGCAATTTCTGACTTTTTGACCTAGCCAATGGAAAATTAGGTTCAACCATGTACTCAAGGACTTAATGACATCATCTTGACTTATTCAACAAGTTCAAAAGACCTCAATTGCATTGGATTGACAGATGAATTTTTCAGTCAATTGATCAAAATTTGACTGTATACTAAAAAGTCAAACTTTGACTTTTTGGTCAAAATCAAGTGCCAAGGGTCATTTTTCATCAAGATGTGTCAAATTATGAAACTTGTTCATCAAGAAACCCAAAATTGCAAATTAGGGTTTAAAGTTGAAAAATTTCATAACTTAGAAATTTTCTAAGTTATGAAATTTTCTTAATTTTTCCTAACTTTGCCCCACATTTTCACCATGATGTAAATGGATTCAAACAAAACCTCCAACATGAAAGTTGTAGTCCTCCACAAAGTCTACAACCTTTATTCACAAAGTTTTATCAAAAGAAGCTTGGATCTCAAGTTATGATTTTTGGAACAAGGGTCCCTAAAACTTTTAACTTAGTGAAATTTTGCCCTAGGTTAGGCAGGATTTTGACCTATCTTCTTGGCCATTTTTCACATAGTTCCACTTAGAATATCAAGTTGCATTTCAAAGATGTATTATAGAGCATGTTGCAAGCTTTCCAATTTATCTAAGAACTCCTCAAACACATTTGTGGTTAGGGAGAATCGAAGGCTTGAAGTTGACAAAAACTCACTTTTCATCCATGGCATATTCATGTTCATACAAGTTGCATTTTCAAATCAGCATGCCTTAAACTAGTTTGCAGGCCTCTAAACCACTTCACACTCCATAATTAAATGCAAATCCATCAGTATAAGCTTTTGTTTTGGCCATTTGGACATTGTACACAAAACTAAGCCCTAAGTAGAAAAAGGCACATTTCCATTTTTGCCATAATGTGCTTTATGTCAAACCACTATCCCTTGAGCATTGGTCCATATCTTAGAGGGAAAATCAAATCCACAAGTTGGAGGGGCCAAGAGAAAAGTATGCAAGCATATTCGATAGCCTGTACAGGCCTGTAACAACAACTTTCAGATTCTTACTTCAAAAACAAGAAACTTGTCCAAAACCTTAGAATTTGAAAACCAGCCAATACTAACTTATGCAAACAGTTTGAACACCTTTCTCACACCCCTTTGAGCTAGAAACACGATTTCTTGAGCCTCTAAACACCCCATAGCCAGAAATCACATTCCTTTGGCAAAACACGGCAGGTTCTGCAACTTGAGTTCCATAGCTCATTTGGCTCGTGCATTTTGCCCCAAGTTACTTCAAACACCTTCCATTCAACTCACCCAAGCTATCCTAAACCTCAAACACCAAATGTAACTCCATTTACAGTGTTCACCATTTTCATTTTGAGTTTGTGCAGGTTGAGTTCTATAGGCTGATTCAAGGACATTCAAGGCAAGCTAGCTATTGGAGAAGGTCAAGTGAAGTTCAAGCAAGCTACCAGACATCTCAAGCCTTGTTGAAAAGAACTACATTGCCCTACACGAATCCAACTGAAACAGTTTTTTCTCCACTTTCTATCTCTCTATTTAGGAACATTTAGCCTTAGGTTTGTGAATAAAAAATGTAGTGTTCATTGCCATGAAGCTGTACATATGCTCAGTTTTCATTTATATTATGTGTGCTAAGAGAATTTCATCCATGAACATGCTGAAAAAACTAGGTCAGATTTTAGGGCCAGAGAAATTCTCTCTGGTCTTTGAGAGTTAGGACAAGTTGTTTATATGGTTGGAATCATCTTGAAATTCTCTACAAGTTTAATGTTGTGTGTTTTTGCAATAGAGCACGTATACAGAATCTGGTAGTTTGTACAAGGATGCGCGCGTTTTTTCAAATGCTAGAGGTTAAAGATGAAGTGGTGGGCTGGGCTTGGGCTGGCTCACTTTTGACACCCCCTCTTTTCCTTTTTGCACCCCTGGCCCAATTTCTTGTATTTTTATGTTTTTGCATTTTTTTTTCATTTCTGATTTTGTTTATTTGTTTCCAAATATAAAAAATGCTCAAAAATATGTTCATAATTTTTCACATTTATTTGGCATTTTATTTTAATTTTTCTAACATAAAAAGCATTTAAATACTTTTATATTATTTATTAAGACTTGAAAAATATATATAATCATACTTTTTATTTTTATTCTTTATTTTTATTCATACTAAAAATATTATTGTAAATATAATTTATTTTTGTACATATTTTATTTTATATTATACATATTTAATATAATTAATATACATGTATAAATATATACTTTTTATTTTATTAAATACTCTAGAATAAAAAATACAAAATATTATATTTTTACTTTTATTTTTATTTATACTAAAAAAAAAATACTTTTTCTAAGCATATTTCATTTGTATATATTAATATATTTTATTGTATATAAATAATATAATATATTTATTTTCTTAAAGAAATTAGGGTTTTTCCCCTTAAACAAATAAATCCTTTTTTTATTTATTTATTTCTTTATTTTTTACATTAAATACTTTTACACACATAAACAAACAAAAACCCCTTTTTTGCATACTTCATATTATTTGATATATTTATTTATTTAAATATTGCCCATTTATTATTTATGCAATTAAATTCAATTTGGATGTAATAGTAAACTAGGGTTTATATTTCTTGTCAAATACACCCCCATTCAAAGATTGTACCCTCATCCCCATAATCATGTTGTAATAGTCTAGATTTTTAATTCTCGCACTTTACGCTTTCAATTATGCCATGGTTAGAGAATTAGGGTTTGTATGCAAAAATCAAAATCAACAAATAGCTTGACCTAATCAAAGACAAATATGCATAAAAATCAAACACAATGCACACTTGCACCCCTAGGGTTACAATCCACTTGTTGCCTTCAAAAATGGGCCATGTTATGCATGTTGGGTACTTTGGCAAAACAAAAACAAAACAAAAGATCATAGTCCCTCGATGACGCTATCTTGGTTTCCTAAACAAAAATGATCAAGTCCCTTAAAAATTTGCCAAAATACTTGACATAATTGCTATCATGGTCTATACGATGACCCGCGACTGTCCCGTTTAACATCCTAACACAAGGTTGCTCACCAAATGCAATGGTGAAACAACACTATCAAAAGGGTTAAAAACATAAGAAAGGTCTTTGAGTAAAATAGGTAGATAACTCTTAGTTACTTGATCAAAAGCTTGCAAAACATCCTTGCTATTTTCAAACACACCTCACAAACACAATTTCAAAATATTTCCCAAATCAAACGTTCAAACATTGAAATCTTTTCAAAAGACAAAAACACCTTTGTATACATTCAAACAAGAATCATTACAAAGGTTTCCACAACGATGGCCTCTTTTTCAAACATCTTTCAAAACCACACACAAAGCACCATTTCAAACAATTGAAAAGCAAAAGCAAGTGATCTAGACAAGTAACTAAGAGCCCATGGATAACCATAGATGAAAAGGGTGCTTGCACCTTCCCTTTTCATAATCTACTCCCTAACCCAAGAAAACATCTCAAAGGGCTTTCCTATGCTTTTTGACCTTTCCTTAGGAAAATAAAAAGTCGGTGGTGACTCTTGCTAAACCGAAACATTTGCGAACACAAATGCAAAACCTCAAGTCAGTTCTCCCACCGTATCACAGAACTGGCGACTCTGCTGGGGAGACTACTAAAAGTGGAGTAACCTTAGGGTTTAGATCACCTTTTGCATGCTTATCTTGTTTGCTTTGTTTGCTTTACATTTGGTTCTCTTGTTTGGGTTTAAATCCTCCACCCGGATTTTTGAGAAACATTCATAGGTAAATAGCAATACGTTGTGGAAACTGTGCGGGGTATACTAACATGGTTGAAGTAATAGCTATATTAGTGCGACATATTTGTGAGTACCGGTAGCCTTTGAGTCAATCAAAGAGAATACGGGGCCGCTGAGTGATGTCATGAAGCACTAATGAACTCTTAGAACCTTACGTGACCATCTTGGCCTTTTTTAGGGATAGTGAGATGACCGGCTTTGGTGCAGTCCAAAGTTGGTAGATACTCGATACTACACTCATTTAGGGTTGTTTTCTTGGAATATTTCGGTCGCCAGTTAAGTGGCCAAACTGAAACAATGAACACAGAAAATAACCCAGTGATATTGAGCTCCTTAGAACCCGGTTACTATTTATAGGACAGGTTGAGCCAACTAACTTCAAGAGGGTACTTACCTATGAAACCCCATGCAAGCCTGAAACTCGGATCTTGTGTGAGTTGTTTGTACATATGCTTGTACATACATCATGAACATCATAAAGCATCATATGCATCCACTAACCATTTAAAGGGTTTGGATCTTCATCTTTATTCTTGTTTTGTAGATCATGGAATCTCTCCGCAGGAAAACAATTCAAGTCAACCTTGTGAAAATCCCTCCTCAACTCAAGGAGCTTACTTCCAAGATTCCAGAGAATTCTATCTTCAGTGAAAGACATGGTAGACTTCTCAACTTGGTCAACTCCAACATTAAAGAAGACATGGTGAAAGTTCTCTTCAAGTTCTTTGACCCCCTACACCACTGTTTCACATTCCCTGATTACCAACTAGTACCTACTTTGGAGGAATTTTCTCAACTCCTGAGGATTCCTATTCTCCATCAAATACCCTAAAACGGTATGGAAAGAGAACCAAAGCCTGAAGATGTTGCTCAAGCTTTACACTTGCAACCATATGATATCAAAGGTCATTGGGAAACCAGAAGTGGTGTCAAGGGTTTCTTGGAAAAGTTTCTGTTTGAGAAGGCACAAGACTGCTGGAATTCTCTAGATCTACAAGCCTTTGAGGAGATTGTAGCACTTCTCATCTATGGGTTGGTATTGTTCCCAAACCCTGATCAGCTTATAGATGTGAATGTTGTCAAGATTTTCATATCTCGGAATCCTGTGCCTATATTGCTTGGGGACATCCTACACTCATTTCACACACGAACAATAAGGAAAAGAGGTGTTCTCATGTGTTGTACTCCTCTTCTAGCAAGGTGGTTTATTTCTCACCTTCCCCAAACGGTTTTGAAGAATGAGCAGGGTTTAAAGTGGTCACAATGATTGATGACCCTCACACATTCTGATGTTAATTGGTGTTCTCGGTCCAGAGAAAATGTCATCATCATTGATTGTTGTGGAGAATTCCCTAATGTCCCACTACTTGGCATTAGGGGAGGCATTACCTACAACCCCTGTTTAACTCTGAGACAGTTTGGATATGCCCAGAGGGATGGCCCTCATGATATGCTGATTCCTGACGTGGTTTTTGACTTCAACAACGATGCTCAAGGACTTCGACAAAGGTTTATCTGAGCTTGGAGGATGCCCAACAAAGTGGATAGTAAGACACTGGGACACAAGAATTCCATCCCCATTGAGCCTTATCTCAAGTGGGTACGAACCCGCGCCCAGAGTCTTATGATGCCTTACCCTCACATTCTGCCTATGATCAAAGAGCCTGTTATGGAAGGAGAGGTTCCATACACCCTCCTACATCCAGACATGCCAACATCATTGGAAGAATTGCAAAAGAGTTGGGTACAACTCAAAGAAGAACAAAATACTTTTGAAGCCAGCTTCTATGCCAGTGAGAAGAAGGTTTTGGAACTTACCCGCCGACTTCACGAAGAGGAAACTCTCAACACTTACATCGTGCCAAAGAGGATGCGCAATGTCTTTTTACATTAAGAATTCTGTAATATTTTTCCCATGGGGCATTTATGTACTAACAAATTTCTTCTTATTAATATGACGCGTGTTCTTTTTGTTTGCAACAAATTTGAATTTCTGAATCCTTGAATGCATTACATGAATAACATATCATTCATCATATGCATAAACAGGTCTTCACACCAGGTTTCCTTATCTTTCTGCTGTTTATTTCAGCAAGATGGATATAGAGAAGACGGTTAAAGATCTGCAAGAACAAAATTCGCAATTCCAACAACTCCTCATGACCTTAGCAAATGGTCAAGAGGACCTAAAAGCACTGTTAGAGAAAGAGAAGGAACCAGAAAGGAAGAAAAAGAAAAGAATTGGTGTGGCCACTATGGGAAGAAGATTTTAGAATCAGGCTAGGAGAGTTCTGGAATTTCCCTCGACGTCTGACGAAGGGGTTGGTAAAGGAAAAGGAGTTGCATTGCCCTCCGAATCTAAAGCTGAAGAAGAAGAAGAGGAAGAGGATGAAGATTACTCTGAACAGCAATACCCTCCGCCGGATGATAAGTATAAAAATCTTGAGGATCGGTTGACAACCATGAAGTTGCAAAGGGTACCTGGTTTAGATTTCGAAGAACTAGGGTTGGTTGTTGGGATCGTCATTCCTCCCAAGTTCAAAGTACCTACATTTGCTAAGTATGACGGTTTGTCCTGTCCAAAGATGCATCTGAGGTCCTACGTCAGAAAGATCCAACCTCACTCCTCTGATAAGGATCTTTGGGTCCACTTTTTTCAAGATAGTTTGTCAGACACACAATTGGACTGGTTCTATCAACTTGAGAGATCTGATGTTCATAATTGGGAAGATTTGGCTGTTGCGTTCTACCGACAATACCAATACAATGCAGATTTAGCGCCTACTCGTACTCAGCTACAGAGTATGGGTATGGCCTCTAATGAGGATTTAAGGAGTATGCCCAAAAGTGGTGGGATTTGGCTGGAAGGGTGCAGCCACCATTGTCGGATATAGAGCTGGTTGACATGTTTTTAGGGACCCTATCAGGACCATTCTTCAATCATTTGATCGGGAGCTCATCTGCAGGGTTCACCGAATTAATTCTGACCGGTGAAAGGGTCGAGGCTGGCATTAAAAGTGGTAAAATTCAGAAGGATGCCTCCGCTTCCACTGCTATTAAGAAGACCTTCCCAGCCAAGAAGGAGGTTTCTTCTATTCATACCCAGAGAAACCAAGGAAGAACAGAGCGCCGAACAACGGTGGGGGCTGTTATGATCCATAGCTCCTCAGCCGATCAACCTCGCAGCAATCAACCAAGAGCTAATCAGCAAAGGGTAGAAAGGCCACAACGACAATTCACCCGAATCAATATGACACCAGCTCAAGTCCTCCCTCATCTGTTAAAGCCAAACCTTACCAACTTGAAAGAAGCGCCGAAAAACCGCAATACCTCTTCTCCTTATTATCACTCCAATTCAAAATGTGCGTATCACTCGGACAATGTAGGGCATGATACCAACAATTGTTGGGCTCTTAAAAACAAGATCCAAGATCTGATAGACGCCAAGGAAGTAGAGTTTGATGCTCCCGAAAAACCCAATGTGATATCCGCTCCTATGCCAAAACATGGTCATAATGTCCATGCCGTTATGGAAGATCTTCATGTTACCACCGTTAATGAATTAATGACTCCGTTATCAATGATTAAAGTAAATTTGATGAAAGCCGGGATATTCCCAGGCTGTGGAAAAGACTATTACTTTTGTTCAAACTTGCAAACTGACTGCCCACTGTTGAAATCAGGCATCCAACGCCTGATGGATACCCAAGAGATCCTCTTTCAGAAAACCCCTGTTGCTACTATCACTCATGTTAATCCTATTATCTTTGATACTCCAATCAATGACATTGCTATAATAACCATCTCCGACAATCTTTCCAAGACCTGCAAAAGGCCTGTTAAGATTACGCCTGATCCTAGGTTTGTGCCGCTGAAAATTACCATGCCGGGGCCTATCCCGTATAAGTCCAATAAGACGATACCATGGAACTATGGAGGAGAGATCTTCTACCATGGTGTCAAACAGATCGAATCATTCTAAGAGAATTCCGATGATGAAACCCCCGATATAGGGAATATTGCGGGAACGAGCAAGATAACTCGCAGCGGAAGGATCTTCTCTCCGGAGATTGCTCCTCCACGGGCAATTTTCGGACCCTCGAGAGCTTTTGTACCTGTCAAGCCATATGTGCAAAGTCCGATAATTAAAGAGATTGATGCTCCCGAAGCTAGACCCTCTGTTGTTACCACCGATAAAGGTAAGGGGATCCAAGAAGCTTCTGTCAGGATGAAGGCTCAAACTGTGGTTATCCCCGAGGCCATCCAAAAAGAGATGGAAGAAATCTTAAAGATAATCAAGAAGAGTGGCTACGATGTCATGGAGCAGATGGGGCAAACCCCTTACAAAATCTCTATGCTGGCTCTATTACTCTGCTCAGAGGCTCATGCGAAAGCCTTGATCAAATTTCTGAAGACGGCACACGTGCCTCAAGAAACTTCTGCGGACCAGTTTCAAGAGTGTGTGGCTAGCCTTACAGCCGATAACGGTCTTGGTTTTTCTGATGCTGATTTGACCCCTAAGGGAAGAAAGCATAACGATGCACTGCATGTCTCGATAGAGTGCAGGGGGACCACACTTGCTCATGTTCTGGTAGATACCGGTTCATCCTTAAATGTTCTACCAAAGAAGGCGTTGGACATATTGGACTGCGAGGGATTGACCCTAAAGCCCAGTAACATCGTTGTTAGAGCCTTCGACGGTTCTAAGAGGATGGTTCACGGAGAAGTGGACATTCCAATTAAGGTGGGAACGGAAATTTTCAACTATACTTTTTATGTGATGGACATCCGTCCTTCATATTCATGCTTGCTGGGAAGGCCTTGGATCCACAACACTGGGGCAGTCACTTCTTCTCTGCACCAAATGCTAAAGTATCCGGTCCAGGGTAAGATCATAACGGTTCATGGTGAGAAGGAGTATATGATAAGTCACCTTAACTCTTTCCGCAATGTGGAGTTAGATGGCGAATTCATAGAAACACCATTCCAACACTTTGAAGAGGTTTCTCCTGAAATCGCAGTAACAAAGGCAGTGACTGATGTGCCTATCATTTCCAAGCCTATATCTCGGATGGCATCCCTTAAAGATGCGAAGGCTGTAATCAAAGAGGGAAGAAGTATAGTGTGGGGGCAACTTCCTGATTTTCCTCACAAAATGCATAAGTTCGGACTAGGTTTTACTGCTGCTGGCCAGAAAGCTGTGCGTCACTCCCGGGATGGAGGACCACCCTTAAAAATCACTCACCATGGAATTCATGCCTTAGAAGATGATGATGAAGAAGACAACTTTGAAGATTGGATCTTTCCAACCGTTGAAGGAGGATTAAAGAACTGGGAGGCGAAAGACTTCGTTCCCATCACTTTCATCAATCAGTAATTTATCTTTGAACAATTTCCTGTTTGGTCTGTAATAATTAAACAATTCGTACACTCTTTTCACCTTATGCCTTACCCGGGGGCATATAGGTCCATTTATAAGGGTTTTAATTCTTCATTTTCATATGCCATTTTTAATGAATCATTGGACGTTTTCATCTATAAACTGTTGTGTTCATTTTCTTTCCTTTTACATTTTGTTTTGTTTAAAGATGGCTATCCCTTACACACACCCACACTAGCAAAATACAGGTACCCATCCACTCCGGATTCCATGGGTGACTATTCTGCTTTGGCCTTTGGTGACTCTGAAGATTTGGTCAATCATACCGAGTACGGAGTTGATGAAGACTGTGAAGTGCCTGGAGAGTTAGCTAGACTTTTGCAACAAGAAGAAAGGGCTATTCTGCCCCATCAAGAATTGCTAGAGACTATCAATTTGGGAACAAAGGAAGATAAGAAAGAGGTTAAAGTGGGTGCCAACCTAGAGCCAAATGTCAAAGAGCGCTTAGTTCAGTTGTTGAATGAATATGTTGAGATCTTTGCCTGGTCCTATGAAGACATGCCGGGACTAGATACAAATATTGTGGTTCACCGTCTCCCTACAAGAGAAGACTGTCCACCAATAAAAAAAAATTCCGCCGAATGAGGCCCGACATGTCCGAAAAGATCAAAGCTGAAGTGATGAAACAATTCAATGCTGGTTTTCTGGCTGTTACTTCCTATCCATAATGGGTTGCTAACATTGTGCCCGTGCCTAAGAAGGACGGAAAAGTCAGAATGTGTGTGGACTACAGAGACCTAAACAGGGCTAGCCCTAAAGATGATTTTCCACTGCCACACATCGACATCTTGGTTGACAATACAACTCAACACAAGATATTTTCCTTCATGGATGGATTCTCGGGATACAACCAGATCAAAATGGCCCCCGAAGACATGGAGAAGACTACTTTTGTTACGCATTGGGGTACCTTCTGCTACAAAGTGATTCCATTCGGACTGAAGAATGCTGGGGCAACCTATCAGCGAGCCATGGTAGCTTTGTTTCATGACATGATACATCATGAGATTGAAGTCTATGTAGACGACATGATAGCCCGTTCACAGACAGAAGAAGAACACCTCGACCATCTGCAAAAGCTGTTTGTCAGATTGAAGGAATATAAGCTCAGACTGAACCCTAGCAAGTGCACGTTCAGAGTCAGGTCCGGTAAACTTTTGGGATTCATCGTCAGTAACAAAGGCATCGAGGTTGATCCTGCTAAAGTCAAATCTATACAAGAAATGCCTGCCCCCCGCACTGAAAAGGAGGTTAGAGGTTTCTTGGGACGCTTAAACTATATTGCAAGGTTCATTTCTCACCTAACATCTACCTGTGAGCCAATCTTTAAGCTGTTGAAGAAAGATCAGGTGGTTGAATGGAATAATGATTGTCAAGTTGCTTTTGATAAGATCAAGGAGTATTTGCTGGAACCTCCTATCTTGATGCCACCCGTCGAAGGAAGGCCTTTAATCATGTATCTGACTATTTTGGATAACTCAATGGGGTGCGTACTGGGCCAACATGACGAGTCTGGCCGAAAAGAGCATGCCATTTATTACCTTAGCAAAAAGTTTACCGACTGTGAGACTCGCTACTCATTACTCGAGAAAACTTGTTGCGCTTTGGTATGGGCTGCTCGCCGGCTAAGGCAGTATATGTTGACACATACCACTTTGCTGATTTCCAAGATGGATCCGATTAAGTACATCTTCAAGAAGCCTGCTTTATCCGGAAGAATCGCTAGATGGCAGATGATCCTGACAGAGTATGATATCCAGTACACAACCCTAAAAGCTATAAAAGGGAGTGTACTAGCTGACCATCTAGCTCATCAAGTCGTCGAAGATTACCAATCTATGAGGTTCGACTTCCCTGACGAGAACATTATGACATTGGACAACATTGAAGGTAACAGATCGTATGACGAACCTGAACAAGGATCCCGATAGACCCTGTACTTTGATGGTGCTTCAAATGCGCTTGGCAACGGTATTGGCGCGGTACTTATTTCTCCAGAAGGTTGCCATACGCCTTTCAATGCTAGACTCTGCTTCAGCTGCACCAATAACATGGCCGAGTATGAAGCTTGTATCTTTGGTCTCAAGGATGCTATTGACTTGGGAATCAAATCTCTGATTGTATTTGGGGACTCAGCTTTGGTTATCAGTCAAATCAAAGGAGAGTGGGACACTAAACATCCTAATCTTATCCCATACAAAGAACATGTCTTGACATTGTTGCCTCATTTCGAGCAGATTACCTTTGAGCACTTCCGACGAGAAGAAAATCAGCTAGCAGATGCTCTGGCTACAATGTCTTCCATGTTTAAACTCAACTGGGATAATGAGGCTCCCCAAATCACCATCGAGCGAATGGACGAACCTGCACACTATCATGAGATTAATACCGAAGAAGTAGTGGAACAACCCTGGTTTCATGAAATCAAAAGGTATCTCCAGACTCGAGAATACCCTGAAGGAGCTTCCGTCAATGACAAAAAGTTCTTAAGGAGATTTGCTGCCAAGTTCTTCCTGAGCAATGGTATCTTATATAAGCGCAGCCATGATTGTGTTCTGCTTCGTTGTGTCGACAAGGTTGAAGCAGAGTTGATCATGACCGAAATACATAGTGGCACCTTTGGCACCCACTTAAGCGGACATACGATGGCTAAGAAGATTTTAAGGGCAGGCTACTACTGGTCTACCATGGAAGCTGACTGTCATCAATATTCCCGTACTTGTCACAAATGCCAAGTCTATGCTGACAAGGTACATATTCCTCCAGTTCCTCTCAACGTTCTAACAGCTCCTTGGCCATTCGTGATGTGGGGAATTGACATGATTGGAGAGATCAAGCCTACGACATCCAATGGACATCGCTTCATCTTGGTCATTATTGATTATTTTACCAAGTGGGTCGAAGCAGCTTCCTTCGCCTCCGTTATAAAGAATGTGGTTGCCCGCTTCATTAAATAGAATCTCATATGCCGGTATGGTATCCTCGACAGGATCATCACGGACAACGGTACAAATTTGAACAACACTGTGATCACCGCTCTGTGCGAGCAGTTCAAGGTTCAACATCACAATTCATCTCCCTATCGGCCAAAGATGAACGATGCTGTTGAAGCCACGAACAAAAATATCAAAAAGATCATTCAAAAGATGACAGTCACCTACAAGGACTGGCATGAGATGTTACCGTTTGCTCTGCACAAATATCGTACCACAGCGCATACTTCAACTGGGGCAACCCCCTTTTCTTTGGTATATGGCACGGAGGCTGTTTTACCTATGGAAGTTTAGATTACTTCCTTAAGGATTATGAAGGATGTTGGTTTAAGTGAAGAAGATTGGATTCAGACCCGACTTGATCAACTTAATTTGATCGACGAGAAGCGACTTACTGCTGTTTGTCATGGTCAGACGTATCAAAAACGGATGATCAAGGCTTTCATCAAGAAAGTCAGGCGTCAGGTATATCAAGTCGGAGATCTTGTAATCAAGCGGATCATCTTGCCGCAAAGTGATCCCAGGGGCAAATGGACTCCTACTTACGAAGGACCATTTGTGATCAAGAACATCTTTTCTAGTGGGGAAATGATTCTGACCACCATGGACGGTGACGACCTGCCGCACCCTGTGAACGCAGACATAGTCAAAATATACTACGCATAAAACGACCCGACAATTCGAAAACCCGAAAGGGCGACTTGGGCAAAAAATGGGCATCCCGGTGAATCGAAAACCCGAAAGGGCAATTCAGGCAAAAATTAGGGATAAAAAAAATCTGTACACCCGGCAAGTTGAAAACCCGAAAGGGAGACTTGGGCAAAAAAGGGTTTCCCGGTGGATCAAAAACCCGAAAGGGCGGTCCAGGCAAAAGTTAGGGAATTAAAGCGTATGACTATGTCTCGTCGGATCACTTTAAGGACAATCTCTTCACGACCAAACTCCAGGCTCATGATCAATCCAATCATCCGAGGAAGAAGCAATGAATGGACATGATACTCAGAGTTGTGAAGGCTACAGCAGAATGGGAACCCCATGGAATTGTTACACATAGCCATCTTTCTTTGTATAAAATTTTTCTCAATTTTTTTGACAATATTCTCTTACTAGGATGTCTGTCTCCTTTGTACAAAGATACTTACAAAAGTTAATACAAAAATACTTCAAAGTGCAGAAGTTTGCTTTCTTTTCCTTTCTTTTTTACACTTATGTTTTATTTGAAAACGTCCAATGGTTTGTTAAGAAGGCATATGCATTTGAATATAATCATTGCTTACAAATAAAACAAAATAAGAAAGGATAATTACTGATAGGTCGAAAGTATAGGAAAACATCTTTAGGCTATTCCAGAAGAAATCCCCTACAGTATGTCATTCAGATCCTCAACAGAGCTAAAACCTTGAAATACATATCCCCGGCGGAGGTAAATTTCAAAATTCCCATCAGAGTTAAGTTTCTAAAAAACTCCCAATCCCCAGCGGAGCCAGAATACTCTAAACTTTCATCACCAGCGGAGTCCAAAACTTTAAATCTTAAACCCCGGTGGAATAGTATCCAACTTCCTCCGATTCACCAGCAGAGTTCTCCATAAAAACAGGAACCCCCAGTAGATTGGCATACAACCCAAGCTCCTGATCTCCCCGACAGAATAAACACTCTCCCCACAGATTTATTTCCCAACAGAACGAAGATTCTAGTTCCCGTTTCTCCATTTGAAGCCTCCCAGGTTTTAATTCCTCAGTAGAGGTCGTCGGATTTTTCCTTATTTCCCCAAGAAAGTCATGAAGGATTCTCACATCCCCACAAAAGTTGTCAAAGTTTTGATAATCCCTGCAGGTTGCCAAGGATTTTCTATCCCCAACAGTAATCAGCAAGGTTTTCTCATCTTCAACAATCAAAGATTTTTGGAATCCCCAGCATCGGTCAAGGATTTACTTTCCCCGGCAGCAGTCAAAGATTTTATTATCTCCAACTATCAAGGATTTATTTTCCTCAGCAAGACAGCTAATCAGCTTACATGCACATCCATTACATTCATATATCATAAACATTGATGGAACACATTTTATTGCATCATACGTATCATGCAACATAACTTTATGCTTTAGCTAACATTCTACCCTTTTTAGGATAAGATTAAAAAGCTATCGTTAACAACTATTCAGAGATTTCAGATACAGTATGGATACATCCCCAGACACGAAGGTCATTCTATTACTCATTCAGAATTTCAAGTCAAGATACAATATGGATACACCCCCAGACACGGCGGTCATTCTATTACTCATTCAGACTTCAGCAATCAGATACAGACTAGATACGCTCCAGACACGGAGGCCATTCTATTTCTCATTCAGATTCAACTATCAATTTCAAGTTTAGATACACTCCAGACATGGAAGTCATTCTGTCACTTGTCCAGATCCCAGTTACAGTATGGATATACTCCAGACACGGAAGTCATTCTGCTACTCATACAGATCTCAACTTCAGATACAGTCCAGATACGCACCAGACGTGATTACCATTCTGTCACTCATTCGGAATTTATCCCCGGCCCAGAGATACTCCATGTACAGATGTCTTTCTGCTATCCATTCAGAATACAGATACACTTCAGACATGACATTCATTCTGATATTCATTCAAGAATCAAATACAGTTACAACTCGGATACGCTCCAGACACGGACGCCATTCCTTTGCTCATACGAATCTAATCTCCAGATACCACTCAAATACGTTCCAGACACGAATACCATTCTGATGTTCATTCTACTGATATTCAACAAAAATTCTTGATGGGATCTTTAAGCCTATCTCCTGCAAGATTATATCATCTCCAAATGGCATCTTTAAGCCTATTCTCTCAGCAATATTTGACGAGTGCAAATTTACGGGCACTATAGTGTTCAATCCTCTTTTACCTTCGAGCCACGAAAGGAAAACTTGCCAATCTAACTCTTCAGGTTCAAGAAGATTGAACAAGGGCAACTGTTGTACCCTAAAATTTGCCCTCTTATTTTACCAATATTTCCCCTCACAAAACTCCTTGAACTCCAGACAGGATTAAGGTTTTGCACTACTCAAGACATCTCCTTGCACTGATGACCTAAATTAGGGTTTGAGTTTGCACAGGGATTTTTGGACCTTCAATGCTCAAATTTACTTTCATACTTCATATTGGACTCATAAGTTTGTCCATACCAAGTTTCAAGCCTTGAATCAAATTTTTGCCCAGTCAATTGGACAGTTGACCTAGAAATCAGCTGAATTGGGGAAAAAGTCAACAGTGGCCAATTTACAATCAAACCTCATGAATTTTGACCCACATCAACATTATGAACCATTGGATCAAGTTTGGACCATAACTTCACAAGAAATTTGATCAGATCACCAAAAGGGCAAAATGGTCATTTTTAGGGTTTTGACTATACAAAGGCAATTTCTGACTTTTTGACCTAGCCAATGGAAAATTTGGTTCAACCATGGACTCAAGGACTTAATGAAATCATCTTGACTTATTCAACAAGTTCAAAAGACCTCAATTGCATTGGATTGACAGATGAATTTTTCTGTCAATTGATTAAAATTTGACTGTACACTAAAAAGTCAAACTTTGACTTTTTGGTCAAAATCAAGTGCCAAGGGTCATTTTTCATCAAGATGTGTCAAATTATGAAACTTGTTCATCAAGAAACCCAAAATTGCAAATTAGGGTTTAAAGTTGAAAATTTTCATAACTTAGAAATTTTCTAAGTTATGAAATTTTCTTAATTTTTCCTAACTTTGCCCCACATTTTCACCATGATGTAAATGGATTCAAACAAAACCTCCATCATGAAAGTTGTAGTACTCCACAAATTCTACAACTTTTATTCACAAAGTTTTCTCAAAAGAAGCTTGGATCTCAAGTTATGATTTTTGGAACAAGGGTCCCTAAAACTTTTAACTTAGTGAAATTTTGCCCTAGGTTAGGCAGGATTTTGACCTATCTTCTTGGCCATTTTTCACACATTTCCACTTGGAATATCAAGTTGCATTTCAAAGATGTATTATAGAGCATGTTGCAAGATTTCCAAATTATCCAAGAACTCCTCAAACACATTTGTGGTTAGGGAGAATCGAAGGCTTGAAGTTGGCAAAAACTCACTTTTCATCCATGGCATATTCATGTTCATACAAGTTGCATTTTCAAATCAGCATGCCTTAAACTAGTTTGCAGGCCTCTAAACCACTTCACACTCCATAATTAAATGCAAATCCATCAGTATAATCTTTTGTTTTGGCCATTGTACACAAAACTAAGCCCTAAGTAGAAAATGGCACATTTCCATTTTTTCCATAATGTGCTTTATGTCAAACCACTATCCCTTGAGCATTGGTCCATATCTCAGAGGGCAAATCAAATCCACAAGTTGGAGGGGCCAAGAGAAAAGTATGCAAGCATATTTGATAGCCTGTACAGGCCTGTAACAACAACTTCCACATTCTTACTTCAAAAACAAGAAACTTGTCCAAAACCTTAGAATTTGAAAACCAGCCAATACTAACTTATGCAAACAGTTTGAACACCTTTCTCACACCCCTTTGATCTAGAAACACGATTTCTTGAGCCTCTAAACACCCCATAGCCAGAAATTACATTCCTTTGGCAAAACAAGGTAGGTTCTGCAACTTGAGTTCCATAGCTCATTTGGCTCGTGCGTTTTGCCCCAAGTTACTTCAAACACCTTCCATTCAACTCACCCAAGCTATCCCAAACCTCAAACACCAACTGTAACTCCATTTACAGTGTTCACCATTTTCATTTTGAGCTTGTGCAGATTGAGTTCTATAGGGTGATTCAAGGACATTCAAGGCAAGCTAGCTATTGGAGAAGGTCAAGTGAAGTTCAAGCAAGCTACCAGACATCTCAAGCCTTGTTGAAAAGCACTACATTGCCCTACACGAATCCAACTGAAACAGTTTTTTCTCCACTTTCTATCTCTCTATTTATGAACATTTAGCCTTAGGTTTGTGAATAAAAAATGTAGTGTTCATTGCCATGAAGCTGTACATATGCTCAGTTTTCATTTATATTATGTGTGCTAAGATAATTTCATCCATGAACATGCTGAAAAAACTAGGTCAGATTTTAGGGCCAGAGAAATTCTTTCTGGTCTTTGAGAGTTAGGACAAGTTGTTTATATGGTTGGAATCGTCTTGAAATTCTCTACAAGTTTGATGTTGTGTGTTTTTGCAATAGAGCACGTATACAGGATCTAGTAGTTTGTACATGGATGCACGCATTTTTTCAAATGCTGGAGGTTGAAGATGAAGTGGTGGGCTGGGCTTGGCCTGACTCACTTTTGACACCCCCTGGCCCAATTTCTTGTATTTTTATATTTTTGCATTTTTGTTTTCATTTCTGATTTTGTTTATTTATTTCCAAATATAAAAAATGCTCAAAAATATGTTCATAATTTTTTCACATTTATTTGGCATTTTATTTTATTTTTTCTAACATAAAAAGCATTTAAATACTTTTATATTATTTATTAAGACTTGAAAAATATATATAATCATACTTTTTATTTTAATCTTTATTTTTATTCATACTAAAAATATTATTGTAAATATAATTTATTTTTGTACATATTTTATTTTATATTATACATATTTAATATAATTAATATACATGTATAAATATATACTTTTTATTTTATTAAATACTCTAGAATAAAAAATACAAAATATTATATTTTTACTTTTATTTTTATTTTTAGTAAAAAAAAATAATTTTTCTAGGTATATTTCATTTGTATATATTAATATATTTTATTGTATATAAATAATATAATATATTTATTTTCTTAAAGAAATTAGGGTTTTTCCCCTTAAACAAATAAATCCTTTTTTTATTTATTTATTTCTTTATTTTTTACATTAAATACTTTTACATACATAAACAAACAAAAACCCATTTTTTGCATACTTCATATTATTTGATATATTTATTTATTTTGTTTATTTAAATATTGCCCATTTATTATTGATGCAATTAAATTCAATTTGGATGTAATAGTAAACTAGGGTTTATATTTCTTGTCAAATACACCCCCATTCAAAGATTGTACCCCAATCCCCATAATCATGTTGTAATAGTCTAGATTTTTAATTCTCGCACTTTACGCTTTCAATTATGCAATGGTTAGAGAATTAGGGTTTGTATGCAAAAATCAAAATCAACAAATAGCTTGACCTAATCAAAGACAAATATGCATGAAAATCAAACACAATGCACACTTGCACCCCTAGGGTTACAATCCACTTGTTGCCTTCAAAAATGGGCCATGTTATGCATGTTGGGTACTTTGGCAAAACAAAAACAAAACAAAAGATCATAGTCCCTCGATGATGCTATCTTGGTTGCCTAAACAAAAATGATCAAGTCCCTTAAAAATTTGCCAAAATACTTGACATAATTGCTATCATGGTCTATACGATGACCCGCGCCTGTCCCGTTTAACATCCTAACACAAGGTTGCTCACCAAATGCAATGGTGAAACAACATTGTCAAAAGGGTTAAAAACATAAGAAAGGTCTTTGAGTAAAATAGGGTAGATAACTCTTAGTTACTTGATCAAAAGCTTGCAAAACATCCTTGCTATTTTCAAACATACCTCACAAACACAATTTCAAAATATTTCCCAAATCAAACGTTCAAACATTGAAATCTTTTCAAAAGACAAAAACACCTTTGTATACATTCAAACAAGAATCATTACAAAGGTTGCCACAACAATGGCCTCTTTTTCAAACATCTTTCAAAACCACACACAAAGCACCATTTCAAACAATTGAAAAGCAAAAGCAAGTGATCTAGACAAGTAACTAAGAGCCCATGGATAACCATAGATGAAAAGGGTGCTTGCACCTTCCCTTTTCATAATCTACTCCCCGAACCCAAGAAAACATCTCAAAGGTCTTTCCTATGCTTTTTGACCTTTCCTTAGGATAAAATAAAAAGTCAGTGGCGACTCTTGCTAAACCGAAACATTTGCGAACACAAAAGCAAAGAAAATTATGGAGTGTGATGCGGTGGGAGAACTGACTTGAGGTTTTGCGTTTGTGTTCACAAATGTTGCGGTTTAGCAAGAGTCGCCACCGGCTTTTCTTTTATCCAAAAGGAAAGGTAAAAAAGCACAGGAAAGACCTTTGAGATTGTTTTTGGGTTCGGGGGGTAGATTATGAAAAGGGATGGTGCTAGCACCCTTTTCATCCATGGTTTTCTATGGGCTCTTACTTACTTGTTTTAGATCAATTGCTTTGCTTTTTAAATTGTTTAAAATGGTGCTTTGTGTGGTTTTGAAAGTATTTTGAAAAGAGGCCTTTGTTTAGGAAATCTTTGTAATGATTCTTGTTTGTAAGAATGTATACAAAGATGTATGTCTTTTGAAAAATGTTTCAATGTTTTGAAAGTTGTTTGGAAAATGTTTTGAAATATGTGTGTTTGTTTGAAAATAGCAAGGATTGTTTTTGAAATGATCAAGTAATTAGAAGCATCTACCTACTAAAAAGTCTTTTCTTGTACATTTTTATTCCTTTGACATTGTTGACCCACCATTGTTTTGGTAGACAACCCTATCTTTGGATGTTAAACGGGACGGGCGTGGATCATCGTATGACCATGATAACAATATTGCCAAGTATCTTAGCAAGTTTTGAGGGACTAAGATCGTTTGTTTTTAGGCAACCAAGATAGCGTCATCGAGGGACTATGATCTTTTGTTTTGTTTTGTTTTGCTAAGATACCTAGCATGCATACCATGGCCATGTTTTAAGGCAACCAAGTGGGTGAAACCCTAGGGGTGCTTGTGTGCAATGTGTTGTCATTTTACATACATTTTTGTTTGTCTTGAATTAGGTCATGTCTATTTGTTTGATTTTTGTCTTATCATACAAACCCCAATTTACTAAACATGTATATAATGCGATAAATTGTGTAAAGTAAATCTAAACTATTACAACAATATTATGGGAGGGGGGATACAAGTTTTGAATGGGGGATATTGCTCAAAATAAAACACTAATTTACTATTACAACCCAATTGAATTTTATTGTACAATAAATAAATAAACAAGTATTTAAATATGCAATAAAAAGTAAATATGCAAAAATATTTTGTAATTGTTTTATGTATGAGAAAATAACATTATCTAATTCCTAAAAATAAGAAAAAATAATATTATTATTTTTGAAAGGGGAAACCCTAGCCTTTTTGTTTAAAAGAAAATATATGTTTTCTAATATTTATTTATTCATTTTTACTCAAGAAAAATAAAATAAAATTATATACAATATTAAAAATTAAATATGTATGAAAAATAAATATTTAATGTGTATAATAAAATAAAATAAAATATTTAAGAATTTTTATTATTTACAAGTTTATTTAAGAAAATAAAACCTAATAAACTATTTTTATGCCAAAAATGATAAAAAATAATAAAATAAAATGCAAAGAATTAAGAAAATATTTTTGGGATTTTTAATGTTCAGAAGAAAAAAAAAGTCCATAATCACAAAAGAAATAAAAAAAATGGGCCAAGGGGGTGCAAATAGGAAACAGGGGGATGTGAAAGGAAGCAAGCCCAAGGCGCAAGGCCCAACCAGCTTCATCCCTGACCTCCAGCCAACAAACGTGCGCACTTCTGTGTACAAATCTTGTTCTTGCTTATGCTTGCATAAAATCAAAAACTCATAACATAAAAAGTGTAGCTTGTTAACTCACGATTCCAATGATATAAAATTCATGACCTAACTCTCAAAGATCAGGGAGAATTTTAATGGCCCTAAATTATGACCTAGTTTTTTTAGCATGTTCAACAACCAAATACTCTTAACTCAGTTAATATAAATGGAAAGTATGCATATGTACAACTTAAGAAAGTTAAGGACTACATTTTTTCTTCACAAACCTAAGCTTAAGGATGCCTAAATAGAGAGATAGAAACTTGAAAAATACCTTATTCAGTTGAGTTTGGATATGGCAATGTGGGAACTTTGAGTGAGGCCTGAAGTTCTTGTAAGCTTCCTTGAAGTTCCCTCAAGCTTCTCCAATGCTCAGCTTGCCTTGTAGATGCTTGAATCTTACTACACGAGTCAAACTTCAAACCTTCAAAATGAAAATGGTGAAGCTTGAAACAGGGCACACAGTTGCAAGACAAGGGCCTGGACAATTTAGGTGTGATGTATGGAAGGTGTTTCAAGGGTTGAATCAAGAAACGCACGAGCCAATATTGATTTGGCTTGAGATTTGCAGAAGATGCCCTGTTTTGGGCAGAAATGTGATTTTTTATGTTTTGGAGTGTTTGAGATGTTAGAAATTTGTGCTTAGGCTTGTTAGAATGTTCTGAGGTTGTTTGAAATGAAGCCAAGGCTTGCCTTTATCAGATGGATGAGTTGTATTGACTTTTTCAAGTTTCTTGCTTTTGAAGAAAAGTTTGAGGTGACAATACCAAAGCTTGTACTTGCTAGCTCATAGACTGCATAGAGTTGGTACACGTTTCCTGATGTTTGTGGATCTTGTTTGCAACAAAAGATTAGGTCCATGGCTCAAGATTTGCAAAGTTGCAAAAAGCTAGCTTTATCAAAATGGTATTATGCATTTATGCCATTTTTGGATTAATTCAATGTACAATGCTCCAAAGATCAAAATAAAGCCATTGTCCACTGAATTAGCATTCAATTATGGAGTGTGGAAAGGATTAGGACCTGTAATGCCAAGTACAAGCATGCTAGGATAGATTTGCAACTTGTAACATTGTGGAAAATGCCTTGAACAAAAGTGATAAATTGCCATTTTCATTTCTTCGATTCTCCCTAACCATAAATGATCTTGGAGAGTTCTGTGATATTTTGGAAATCTTGTAACATGATATAAAATCCATCTTTGAAATGAAACTTGAGATACCTCTTGGAACTAGGTGAAAAGTTGCCATGAAGTTAGGTAAAAAATCTGCCTAAACTAGGGCAAAATTTCACTAAGTTAAAAAGTTTATAGACCCCTATTCACAAAATCATAACTTGATATCCAAGCATATTTTGGGAAAACTTTGTGAATCAAAGTTTTAGATTTCATATAGGACTACAACTTTCATGTTGGAAGTTTTCTTTGAATCTGATTGCATCATGGTGAAAAAGTTGTGGAAAGTTGGGAAAAAATAAGAAATTTTCCATAACTTAGAAAAATTCTAAGTTATGAAAAATTTCAAATTAAAACCCTAATTTGCAATTTTAGGTTTCTTGGTCAATTTTTTTCATATTTTTACATATCTTGATGAATTATGACCCTTGGCACTTGATTTTGACCAAAAAGTCAAAGTTTGACTTTTTAGTGTACAGTTGATTTTTAATCAGTTGACTGGAAAATTCATCTGTCAATCCAATGCATTTGAGATCTTTTGAACTATGTGATTAGGTCAAGATGATTCTATTGAGTCCTTGAAATCATGCTTGAACCCAATTGGCCATTGGCTAGGTCAAAAATCAGAAATTGCCCTTTCTTAGTCAAAACCCTAATTTTGACCATTTTGCCCTTTTGATGATCTGATCAAATTTCTTGAGGAGTTGTGATCCAAACTTGATCAAATAGTACATAGGAGCCTATAATGTTGTTATGGATAAAAAATTATGAAGTTTGACTGTAAATTGGCCATGGTTGACTTTTTCCCCAATATAGTTAATTTTTAGGTCAACTATCCAATTGACTGGTCAAAAATGTGATTCAAGGCTTGAAACTTGGTATTGGAAATCTTAGGAGTCCAAGATGGTGTATGAAAGTCACATTAAGAATTGATGGTCCAAAAATCCTTGTGCAAACTCAAACCCTAATTTCAGGTCATCAGTGCAAGGAGATGTCTTGAGCTAAGCAAACCCTAATCCTGTCTGGAGTCCAAGATGTCTTGTGAGGATGAATCTTGATAAAATGAGAGGGAAACTTTTTGGGGTACAACAGCTGCCCCTATTCATTCTTCTTGAACCTGAAGAGTTAGATTGACGAGTTTTGTCGTTTGTGACTCGAAGGTAAAAGATGATTGGACACCAGAGTGTCCGTAAATTTGCACTCGTCAAAGTGTAGTTGAGGGAATGGGCTTAAAGATGCCATTTTGAGATGTGATAGAATCTTGTTGGATATGGGCTTAAAGATGCCATCCAAGTATGTTTTTAATTTGTAAGTCAGAAGAATAAGTATTAGAATGGCTTCCGTGTCTGGAACGTATCTGAACTGTATCTGGAGACTGAATCTGAATGAGAAAAAGAATAGCATCCGCATCTGGAGCGTCTCTGAGCTGGGGAGAATCATAATAGGTGATAGAATGGCAACCGTGTCTGGAGCGTATCTGAGTTGTGTCTGAAGTTTTGAATCTGAATGAGCAATAGAATAGCATCCATGTCTGGAGCATCTCTGAGTTGTATCTGAACTTTGCATTTGAGTAAGCAAAAGAATAGCATCCGTGTCTGGAGCGTCTCTGAGCTAGAATCTGAATAAGTGACAGAATGAATTCCGTGTTTGGAGTGTATCTGGACTTGAAATTGATAGTTGAATCTGAATGAAACATAGAATGGCTTTCGGTCTGGAGCGTATCTAATCTGTATCTGATAGTTGAAATCTGAATAAGTACCAGAATGACATCCGTATATGGAGCGTATCTGAACTGTATCTGAAATCTGAATCTGAATGAGCAACAAAATGACTTCCGAGTCTGGAGTGTATCTGTACTGTATCATGATTGCATACTGTTAATGGTAGCTTGTTAATATTATACTGAAAAGGGTAAAATGTTAGCTGAAACACAAAGTTATGTTGCATGAATTGTATGATGTAATAAATGTGCTTTATCAATGTTTATGATATATGAATGTAATGTATGCGCATGTAAGCTGATTAGCTATCTTGCGGAGGAAAATAAATCCTTGACGACTGGGGATAATGAAATCCTTGACTGCTGCCGGGGAAAATAAATCCTTGACTACTGAGGATAAGAAAATCCTGGGCAACTGATGGAGATTAAAAATCCTTAACAACTTCTGTGGGGGATGTGAGGATCCTTCATTTCTTGAAGTTGGATTAATGACAAAATTCTGTTGCGAGAGATGCCAAACTGCTGGAGAAATTTGCTTGGGAAAGCCAGAGAACTTGAAGACTTCTACTGAGGTTTACGCAATGGGAATACTTACTCGGCTGGGGAATAGGGGAAACCTTGATGATCTCTGCAGGGAAATAAGAATGAGAATCTTCATTCTGTTGAGGAGTAATGAAACTTCGGCGACTTCACTGGGGAAATGAGAATGAGAATCTTCAATCTGTTGGGGAGCCATGAAAACTTTGGCGACTTCATGCTGGAGAGTAATGAAGATTCTGTGGGGAAGAAGGCTTACTGCTGGAGAGTAAGTTTCAGAGTTTTCGATCGTCTGCCACTCTACTGGGGAGTTATCCTAGGTTGGGGAGAGACAAAAGTTAACTGTTATCTGGTTGACTTCCAGGCTTCAAGATAACTTGCTAGGGAAATTGGATGGTTTCCGTTGGGGATTAGAAGTATTGAATCGACTGGGGAGTAAGGTTTCAGCTCCACTGGGGATCTGTAACTCAAAGTTTTTGGCTCTGCTGGGGATTGGGAGTTTGAAGTTTTAAACTCTGATGGGAATTACGGTTTGAAATTTAGCTCCGCTGGGGATATGTATTTCAAGGTTTTAGCTCCGATGGGGATCTAGATGATGTACTGTAGGGATTGCTCCTGGAATAGCTTAAAGATGTTTTCCTATCCTTTCAGTCTGTCAGTAATTGTTCTTTTCCATCCTGTTTATTTGTAAACAGTAATTATGTTCAAATGCATATGTTCATCAATGAATCATTGGACGTTTTTACAAATAAAAACACAAATGTAAAAGAAAAAGGCAAATAGTTTTCCGTACTTTGAAAGAGATATCTTTGTATTTACTTTGAATAAGTGTTTTGTACAAAAGAGACAGACATCCTAGTAAGAGGATGGTGTCATAAAAAGTAAGAAAATTTTATACAAAGAAAGATAGCTATGTGTGTAAAAATCCCATGGGGTTCCCATTCTGCTATAGCCTTCGTAACTCCGAATATCTTGTCCATCCGTTGCTTCGTTCGAAGATGATTGGATTGATCAGAAGCTTTAGGTTTGTCTGTGAAGAGATTGTCCTTAAAGTGATCCGACGAGACATAGTCATACGCTTTAAATCCCTAACTTTTTCCTGGACCGCCCTTTCGGGTTTTCAGTCCATCAGGAAACCCTTTTTTTCCCAAGTCGCCCTTTCGGGTTTTCAACTTGCCGGGTGTACAGTTTTTTTTTGTTTATCCCTAATTTTTTCCTGAACCGCCCTTTCGGGTTTTTGATTCACAGGGATGCCCTTTTTTTGCCTAGGTGTGTCAACCTAGCGGGTCATTTATGCGTAGTATCTTTTGACTATGTCTGGGTTCGCAGGGTGCAGAAAGCCATCACCGTCCATGGTAGTTAAGATCATTGCCCCACCAAAAAAGATGTTTCTGATCACAAATGGTCCTTCGTAGGTAGGAGTCCATTTTCCCCTGGGATCACTTTGTGGCAAGATGATGCGCTTGATTACTAGATCCCCGACTTGATATGTCTGGCGTCTGACTTTCTTATTGAAGGCCTTAATCATCCGCTTTTGATACGTCTGACCGTGGAAAACAACAGTAAGTCTTTTCTTGTCAATCAAGTTAAGTTGATCAAGCCGGGTCTGAATCCAATCGTCTTCACTTAAACCAGCATCCTTCATGATTCTCAAGGAAGGAATCTGAACCTCGATAGGTAAAACAGCTTCCATGCCATATACCAAGGAATAGGGTGTTTCCCCAGTTGATGTACGTGCCGTGGTACGGTGCCCGTGAAGAGTAAACGGTAACATTTCATGCCAGTCCTTATAGGTGACTGTCATCTTTTGTATGATCTTCTTGATATTTTTATTAGCAGCTTCAACCACACCATTCATCTTTGGCCGGCAGGGAGATGAATTATGATGTTGAATCTTGAACTGCTCGCACAAAGCGGTGATCATAGTATTGTTAAGGTTTGTACCGTTATCAGTGATGATCCTTTCGGGGATACCATACCGGCAAATAAAGTTCTGCTTGATGAAGCGGGCAACCACATTCTTAGTAACGGATGCGAAGGAAGCTGCTTCGACCTACTTGGTGAAGTAATCAATGGCCACCAGGATGAAATGGTGTCCATTGGATGTTGTAGGCTTGATATCTCCAATCATGTCGTTTCCCCACATAGCGAATGGCCAAGGAGCTATTAAGACATTTAGAGGAACAGGAGGCACGTGTACCTTGTCGGCATAGATTTGACATTTGTGACAAGTGCAGGAGTGTTGATAACAATCAGCTTCCATGGTAGACCAGTAGTATCCTGCCCGTAGAATATTCTTAGCCATCGTATGCCCGCTAGAGTGAGTGCCAAAGGTTCCTTCATGCAGTTCAGCTATTATTTTTTCAGCTTCAGCTTTGTCCACACAACAGAGCAGAACAGAATCATGATTGCGCTTGTACAAGATGCCATTGCTCAAGAAGAACTTAGCTGAGAACCTCCTTAAGAACTTTTTTTCATTGAGTGAAGCTCCTTCAGGGTATTCTTGCGCCTCGAGATACCTTTTGACTTCGTGAAACCACGGCTGGTCCACTACTTCTTCGGTATTAATCTCGTGACAATGTGCCGGTTCGTCCATCCGTTCAATGGTGATTTGGGGAGCCTCATTGTCCCAATCAAGTTTAAACATGGATGACATTGTAGCTAGAGCATCTGCTAGCTGATTTTCTTCTCGCGGGAAGTGCTCGAAGGTAATCTGCTCGAAATATGGTAACAATGCCAGGACATGTTCTTTGTAAGGGATGAGGTTGGGATGTTTAGTATCCCACTCTCCTTTGATCTGACTGATGACCAAAGCGGAGTCCCCAAACACATCTAAGGATTTGATTCCCAAGTCTATGGCGGCCTTGAGTCCAAAGATGCAAGCTTCATACTCTGCCATGTTGTTCGTACAGTTGAAGCAAAGTCTGGCTGTGAAAGGTGTATGGCAACCATTTAGGGAGATGAGTACTGCGCCGATACCGTTGTCGAGTGCATTAGAGGCCCCATCAAAGTATAAGGTCCATCGGGATCCTTGTTCAAGTCTGTCACATGGTCTGTAACCTTCAACATTATCCAATGTCATGATGTCCTCGTCAACGAAGTCAAACCTCATGGATTGGTAATCTTCAACAACTTGATGAGCCAGATGGTCAGCTAGAACACTCCCCTTTATATCTTTTTGGGTCGTGTATTGTATGTCGTTTTCCGTTAGGATCATCTGCCATCTAGCTATTCTTTTAGATAGAGCAGGCTTCTCAAAGATGTACTTTATCGGATCCATCTTAGATACCAGCAAAGTGGTATGAGTCAACATATACTACCTTAGTCGGCGAGCAGCCCATACCAAAGCGCATCAAGTTTTCTAGAGCAGTGAGTATCGGGTCTCACAGTCGGTAAACTTTTTGCTAAGGTAATAAATGGCATGTTTTTTTCGGCCAGACTCGTCATGTTTGCCCAATACGCACCCCATTGAATTTTCTAGGACGGTCAGATACATGATTAGCGGTCTTCCTTCGACAGGTGGCATCAGGACAAGAGGTTATGGTAAATACTCCTTGATTCTATCGAAAGCAATTTGACAGTCATCATTCCATTTAAATACCTGATCTTTCTTCAACAGCTTGAAGATTGGTTCACAGGTAGATGTTAGGTGAGAAATGAACCTTGCAATGTAGTTTAGGCGTCCCAAGAAACCTCTGACCTCCTTCTCAGTGCGAGGAGCGGGCATTTCTCATATAGCTTTGACTTGTGCAGGATCAACCTCGATGCCTTTGTTGCTGACAATGAAACCTAAGAGCTTACCGGACCGGACTCCGAATGTACACTTATTTGGGTTCAATCTGAGCTTGTACTCCTTCAACATGACAAACAACTTTGCAAGTGATCAAGGTGTTCTTCTTCAGTTTGTGATCGGGCTATCATGTCATCTACGTAGACCTCTATCTCATGATGTCTCATATCATGAAACAAAGCTACCATGGCGCGTTGATAGGTTTCCCCGACATTCTTCAGTCCGAATGGCATCACTTTGTAGTAGAACATACCCCACTATAACAAAAGTAGTTTTCTCCATGTCCTCAGGTGCCATTTTGATCTGGTTATAGCCCGAGAATCCGTCCATGAAAGAAAATACTTTGTGCTGAGCTGTGTTGACAACCAGGATGTCAATGTGCGGAAGTGGAAAGTCATCTTTAGGGTTGGCCCTGTTTAAGTCTCTGTAGTCCATGCACATTCTGACTTTGACATCCTTCTTAGGCACGGGCACAATGTTAGCAACCCATTGAGGATAGGAAGTAACAGCCAGAAATCCCGCATTGAACTGCTTCATAACTTATGCTTTGATCTTTTCGGACATGTCAGGTCTCATGTGGCAGACCTTTTGTTTAACTGGTGGACAATCTTCTCTTGTGGGGAGATGATGTACCACAATGTCTGTATCGAGTGCCAGCATGTCTTTGTATGACCAGGCAAAGATCTCAACATAATCATGCAGTAGCTTAATTAGGCGCTCCTTGACACTCGGCTCTAGATTGGCACATATCTTGATTTCCTTTTTGTCATCCTCAGTTCCCAAGTTGATTGTGTCCAACTGCTCTTCATGAGGCTGAATTGCTCTTTCCTCTTACTGTAACAATCTGGCCAATTCCCCTGGCACCTCACAATCTTCCTCACCTTCGTATTCGGCTTGGTTGATCAGATATTCAGAGTCACTGAAGGCTATAGCAGTATCGTTACCCATGGGTTCTGGAATGGAAGGGTACCTGCATTTGTGAGTGTGGGTGTGTGTAAGGGCATAGCCATCTTAAAACAAACAAAATGTAAAAGAAAGACAATGAGAAAAAAGTTTTTAAATATGAAAAGCGTCCATGATTCATTAAAATGACATATGAAAATGAAATAAGAACCCTTACAAATGGACCTATGTGCCTCGGGTAAGACACACAGTTGAAAAAGTACGAATTGTTTGTGAATTATTACAGTCCAACAAAAACGGAAAAGATAAATTACTGATTTATGAAAGTAATCGGAACAAAGTCTTTTGCTTCCCAGTTGCACAACCCTCCGTCAACAGTAGGGAAAATCCAGTCTTCCAAGTTGCCCTATTCTTCACTGTCCTCTAGTGCATTAACCCCTCGGTGGCTGATCTTCACAGGTGGCCCTCCGGCACGGGAGCAGCGCACGGCCTTCTGACCAGTCGAAGTGAACCCCAAGCCGAATTTGTCTGCTTTGAAAGGAAAATCTGGAAGATGCCCCCAGATTATGGATCCGCCTTCTTCCACAACTGCCCTAACATCCTTGAGAGACGACATTCGAGGTGGTGGTCTTGTGATCACAGGAGTTGAGGACACCGCTTTAGTCGCCGCTATTTCCTGAGAAACTTCCTCAAAGTGTTAGAAAAGGGTCTCTATGAATTCGCCATCCAATTCTACATAACAGAAAGAATTAAGATGACTGATCATGTATTCCTCTTAACCATGAACATTTATGATTTTCCCCTGGACAAGGTACTTGAGCTTTTGATGCAGAGTGGAAGTGACAGCTCCAGCATGGTGAATCCAAGGTCTTCCCAACAGGCAAGAATAGGAAGGATGGATGTCCATCACATAGAATGTTGAATTGAACGTCTGGGTACCCATCTTGATCGGGATGTCCATCTCTCCATGGACCATCCTTTTAGAACCATCAAAAGCTCTGACAATGATGTTGCTGGGTTTTAGGGTTAAGCCTTCACAATCCAACCTATCCAAGGCTTTCTTTGGCAAGACATTTAGAGACGACCCAGTATCAACCAAAACATGAGCTAGGATGGTTCCCTTACACTCCACCGAGACATGTAGCGCATCATTATGTTTTCTCCCTTTGGAGGTCAAGTCTGCATCGGAGAATCCCAGGCCATTGTTAGCTGTTAAGCTAGCCACACATTCCTGGAATTGATCAGCGGAGGTTTCTTGTGGCACGTGGGCTGTCTTCAAAAACTTGACCAAAGCTTTAGCATGTGCCTCAGAGCACAGCAAGAGGGCTAACATGGAGATCTTTGAGGGGGTCTTCCCCAAATGTTCAACAACATTGTAATCACTTTTCTTAATGATCCTCAGAATCTATTCCATCTCTTTCTGGGATGCATCAGGAATGACTAGTGACTGAGCTTTCGTCAAGACAGTCTCCTCTTGAATATTCTTTCCTTTGTAAACGGAAGCATGGATGGGAATTGTATTGTCATTGTTGGCGGGTACACTTGCAGGTACAGTTACAAGGGTAATCTTCGGGATGGCCACGGGTCCAAAGACTGCTGTTGGAGGAGCAATCTCTGGAGAAAAGATTCTCCCACTATGAGTAATTTTGCTTGTTCCAGCAATGTTACTGATGTCGGGATTATATTCCTCAGAGCTTTCTTCTTCTGCAATCTGTTCAATCTGTTTGTCACCATGGTAGTAGATTTCTCCACCATAGTTCCATGGTACCATTTTATCGGTTTTGTAAGGGGTTGGCCTTGGCATTGTTATCTTCAACGGAGTAGTCACTAGAGCAGATGTAATCCTAACGGGTTTTTTAGAAACCCTGGAAGGATTGGCGTATATGGTTATTATTGAAACTTCTGGAATTGGAATGGGTGAGACAGGAGATTTCTCAAACAAAGTTTCCTTGTTATCAATCAGTTGTTGGATTCTTTTCTTCAAAAGAGGACAGTCAAATGGGGAGGACAGACAAGCATGGCAATCTTGGTCACAACCTGGGAACACCCCAGCCTTTAACAAATTCAACTTGATGGTTAGGAGAGGAGTTGACAGTTCATCCACAGCAGAAACAAACAGATCTTCTTCCACGGCATTAGCATTGTGTCCATGCATGGGCATTGGTGCGGAGATTACATTCGGCTTTTCAGGAGCTTCAAATTCAACTTACTTTGCATCGATCAGATCTTGAATCTTATTCTTCAGGGCCCAACAGTTGTTGGTGTCGTGCCCTGGACTTTCTGAGTGGTACGCGCATCTGGTGTTGGGATGGTAGTGTGGAGACGAAGTGTTAGGATTTTTAGGGGCCTCCTTTAGCATGGCCAGGTTCAACTTCAAGATATGTGGTAAGACTTGAGCAGGAGTCATGTTTATCTTGGTGAATTGCCTTACAGGCCTTTCCACCCTTTGCTAGTTATTCCTCGGTTGATCGTTTCTCGGCTGACTGTTTCTCGGTTGGTCTGACGCAGACTTCTGAATCATAACGGCCCCCACAGTTGGTCGTCTTTCAATTCTACCCTGATTTCTCTTGGCATAGACAACAAACACTTCCTTCTTTCCGGTGAAGGGATTTTTTACAGCAGCAGAGGTAGATGCATCTTTCTGAATTTTCCCGCTACTAATACCGGCTTCGACCCTCTCGCCAGTTAGAATCAACTCAGTGAAACCTGCAGAGGATCTTCCAATCAGGTGATTAAAGAAAGGACCTGACAGAGTCCCCAAGAACATGTCCACTAGCTCTCTTTCAGATAAAGGTGGTTTCACCCTTCCGGCCAAATCCCTCCATTTTTGGGCGTAGTCTTTGAAACCCTCATTGGTAGCCATGGCCATACTCTGTAGCTGAGTACGGGTTGGCGCCAAGTTGGCGTTGTATTGATACTTTTTATAGAATGCGGCCGCTAAGTCTTCCAAATTATGCACATCAGACCTCTCCAACTGGTAAAACCAATCCAACTGTGTTCCTGATAGACTGTCCTGGAAAAAATGGACCCACAGGTCTTTGTCAGAAGAATGTGGTTGAATTTTCCTGAAATAAGATCGTATGTGCATCTTGGGATAAGACACCCCATCGTACTTAGCAAACAGAGGTACTTTAAACTTAGGAGGGATTACAATTCCAGAAACCAGCCCTAGCTCCTCAAAATCCAGCCCAGGTACTCTTTGCACTTCCATATCAGCTAGACGTTCTTCCAAGTTCTTATATTTGTCATCGGCCGGAGGATACTGCTGTTCAGAATAGTCCTCATCTTCCTCTTCCTCTGCTTCAGAATCAGATGGCACTGTAGTTCCTTTACCTTTTCCTTCCCCCTCTTCAGATGTTGATGGGTTCTAAAGTCCGTCTGGCTTGTCCTTCAAACCTTCTGCCCAAGATAGCCACACCAGCTCTCTTATTCTTCTTTTTCTATTTTTCCTTCTCTAGTAGAGTCTTGAGCTCCTCCTGCCCCTTGGCTAGGGTCAAGAGTAGCTGTTGAAATTGTGAATTCTGAGCTTGTAAGTCTTTTACCGTTTGTTCAATATCTATCTTACTGAAATAAATAGTAGAGAGATGAGGAAACTTGGTGTGAAGACCTGCTTATGCATATGATAAATGATATGTATTCATGTAATGCTTTCAAGGATTCAGAAATTCAAATTTGTTTTAAACAAAAAAAAGAAACACACATCATATTAATAAGATAAAATTTGTTAGTACATCAATGCCCCATGGGCAAAATAATACAAAATTCTAAGGTAAAAATACGTTGTGCATCCTCTTTGGTGCAATGTAGGTGTTGAGAGTCTGCTCTTTGTGGAGTTGACGAGTGAGTTCCAAAACCTTTTTCTTGCTTGTGTAGAATTGGGCTTCAAAAGTATCGCGCTCTCCCTTGAGCTGTATCCAACTCCTTTGTAAATCTTCGAGTGATGTTGGCATGTCAGGATGTAGGAGGGTGTATGGAACCTCTCCTTCCGTAACAGGCTCTATAATCACAGGGAGAATGTAGGGGTAAGGCATCATAAGACTTTGAGCACGGGTTCGTACCCACTTGAGGTAAGGCTCAAGAGGGATGGAATTCTTGTGTCCCAAGGTCTTACTGTCTACCTTGTTGGGCATCCTCCAAGCTCGGATGAACCTTTGTCGGAGTCTTTGGTCGTTGTTGTCGAAGTCGAAAACCAAACCATGAATCAGCATATCATGTGGGCCATCCCTTCGGGCATACCCAAACTGTCTCAGAGCCAAGAAAGGGTTGTAGTTGATGCCTCCCCTAATGCCAAGTAGAGGGACATTAGGGAATTCCCCACAACGATTAATGATGATAACATTCTCTTTTGATCGAGAACACCAATGAATGTCTGAATGTGTAAGAGTCATCAATCGTTGTGACCACCTCAAACCTTGCTCATTCTTAAGAACTGATTGGGGAAGATGAGAAATAAACCATCTTTCCAGTAGAGGAGTGCAACACATAAGAACACCTCTTTTCCTCATTGTACGAGTGTGAAAAGAGTGGAGGATATCCCCAAGCAAAGTAGGCACCTGGTTGCGAGTCATGAAGATTTTGACAGCACTCACATCTATAAGTTGGTCAGGGTTAGGGAACAAGACCATCCCATAGATGAGAAAAGCTACAATCTCCTCAAAAGCTTGCAAGTCTAGAGAATTCCAACAACTTTGGGCCTTCTCAAACAGAAACTTTGACAAGAAACCTTTGACACCACTTCTAGTTTCCCAATGTGTTATGACATCAGAGGAGTGCAAGTGTAAGGCTTGAGCAATCTCTTCTGGCTTTGGATCTCTTTCGGTACCGTTGAAGGGTAGTTGATTGAGAATAGGAATCCTCAAGAGTTGAGAAAATTCCTCCAAAGTAGGCACAAGTTGGTAGTTAGGAAATGTGAAGCAATGATCCAAAGGGTCAAAGAACTGGAAGAGAACTTTCAGCATATCCTCCTCAGTGTTGGCAGTGACTAAGTTGAGTAGACGACCATGTCTCTCGGTGAATGGAGAATTCTCAGGAATCCTTGAAGCTAGCTCCTTAAGTTGTGGAGGAATTCTTACAAGGTTGATTTGGACAGTTTTCATGCGAAGTGAATCCATAACCTACAAAACAGGAACAAAGATGAAAATCCAAAATCCTTGAAATGGTTAGTGGATGCATATGATGCTTAATGATGTCCATGATGTTATGCACAAGTATATATGTACAAGCAAATCACACAAGTTCCTAGTTTAGGCTTGCACGGGGTTTCATAGGTAAATACCCTCTTGAAGTTTAGTTGGCTCAACCTGTCCTAGAAATAGTATCCGGGTTCTAAGGAGCTCAATATCACTGGATTATTTCCTTGTTCATTGTTTCAATTCAGCCTCTTTACTGGCGACCAAAATATTCTAAGGAACCAACCCTCAATGAGTGTAGTATCGAGTATCTACCAACTTCGGACTGCACCAAAGCCGGTCATCTCACTACATCCTAAAAGGCCAAGTTGGTCAAGTAAAGGTTCTAAATGTCCATTAGTGCTTCATGACATCACTTAGCGGCCCCGTATTCTCTTTGATTGACTCAAAGGCTACCGGTACCCACAAATATGTCGCACTAATATAGCTATTGCTTAGACCATGTCGGTATACCCCGCATAGTTTCCACAACGTATTGCTATTTACCTATGAATGTTTCCCAAATCCGGGTAGAGGATTCAAACCCAAACAATAGAATCAAAGTGTAAAGAAAACAAGTCAAGCAAGATAAGCATGTAAAGGTGATCTAAAACCCTAAGGTAACCCCATTTTTATTATAGTCCCCAGCAGAGTCGCCAGTTCTGTGATGTGGTGGGAGAACTGACTTGAGGTTTTATGTTTGTGTTCGCAAATGTTGCGGTTTAGAAAGAGTCGCCACCGACTTTTATTTTATCCAAAAGGAAAGATAAAAAAGCACAGGAAAGACCTTTGAGATTGTTTTTAGGTTCGGGGGGTAGATTATGAAAAGGGAAGGTGCTAGCACCCTTTTCATCCATGGTTTTCCATGGGCTCTTAGTTACTTGTTTTAGATCACTTGCTTTGCTTTTTCAATTGTTTGAAATGGTGCTTTGTATGGTTTTGAAAGTATTTTTAAAAGAGGCCTTTGTTTAGGCAATCTTTGTAATGATTCTTGTTTGTAAGAATGTATACAAAGATGTTTGTCTTTTGAAAAATGTTTCAATGTTTTTAAAGTTGTTTGGAAAATGTTTTGAAATGTGTGTGTTTGTTTGAAAATAGAAAGGATTGTTTTTGAAATGATCAAGTAACTAGAAGCATCTACCTACTCAAAAGTCTTTTCTTGTACATTTTTATTCCTTTGACATTATTGATCTACCATTGTTTTGGTAGACCACCCTATCTTTGGATGTTAAACGGGACGGGCGTGGGTCATCGTATGACCATGATAACAATATTGCTAAGTATCTTAGCAAGTTTTGAGGAACTAAGATCGTTTGTTTTTAGGCAACCAAGATAGCGTCATCGATGAACTATGATCTTTTGTTTTGTTTTGTTTTGCCAAGATACCTAGCATGCATACCATGGCCATGTTTTAAGGCAACCAAGTGGGTGAAACCCTAGGGGTTCTTGTGTGCAATGTGTTGTCATTTTACATGCATTTTTGTTTGTCTTGAATTAGGTCATGTCTATTTGTTTGATTTTTGTCTTATCATACAAACCCTAATTTACTAAACATGTATATAATGCGATAAATTGCGTAAAGTAAATCTAAACTATTACAACAATATTATGGGAGGGGGGATACAAGTTTTGAATGGGGGATATTGCTCAAAATAAAACCCTAATTTACTATTACAACCCAATTGAATTTTATTGTACAATAAATAAATAAACAAGTATTTAAATATGCAATAAAATGTAAATATGCAAAAAATGTTTTGTAATTGTTTTATGTATGAGAAAATAACATTATCTAATTCCTAAAAATAAGAAAAAGTAATATTATTATTTTTGAAAGGGGAAACCCTAGCCTTTTTGTTTAAAAGAAAATATATGTTTTCTAATATTAATTTATTCATTTTTACTCAAGAAAAATAAAATAAAATAATATACAATATTAAAAATTAAATATGTATGAAAAATAAATATTTAATGTGTATAATATAATAAAATAAAATATTTAAGAATTTTTATTATTTACAAGTTAATTTAAGAAAATAAAACCTAATAAACTATTTTTATGCCAAAAAATAATAAAATAAAATGCAAAGAATTAAGAAAATATTTTTGGGATTTTTAATGTTCAGAAAAAAAATAATAAAGTCAATAATCACAAAAGAAATAAAAAAATATAAAAAATGGGCCAAGGGGGTGCAAATAGGAAACATGGGGGTGTGAAAAGAAGCAAGCCCAAGGCGCCAGGCCCAACCAGCTTCATCCCTGACCTCCAACCAACAAACGCACGCGCTTCTGTGTACAAATCCTGTTCTTGCTTATGCTTGCATAAAATCGAAAACTCATAACATAAAAAGTGTAGCTTGTTAACTCACGATTCCAATGATATAAAATTCATGACCTAACTCTAAAAGATCAGGGAGAATTTTAATTGCCCTAAATTCTGACCTAGTTTTTTCAGCATGTTCAACAACCAAATACTCTTAGCTCAGTTAATATAAATGGAAAGTATGCATATGTACAGCTTAAGCAAGTTAAGGACTACATTTTTTCTTCACAAACCTAAGCTTAAGGATGCCTAAATAGAGAGATAGAAACTTGAAAAATACCTTGTTCAGTTGAGTTGGGATATGGCAACGTGGGAACTTTGAGTGAGGCCTGAAGTTCTTGTAAGCTTCCTTGAAGTTCCCTCAAGCTTCTCTAATGCTCAACTTGCCTTGTAGATGCTTAAATCTTGCTGCACGAGTCAAACTGCAAACCTTCAAAATGAAAATGGTGAAGCTTGAAACAGGGCACACAGTTGCAAGACAAGGGCCTGGACAGTTTAGGTGTGATGTATGGAAGGTGTTTCAAGGGTTGAATCAAGAAACACACGAGCCAATATTGATTTGGCTTGAGATTTGCAGAAGCTGACCTATTTTGGGCAGAAATGTGGACTTTTGTGTTTTGGAGTGTTTGAGATGTTAGCAATTCGTGGTTAGGCTTGTTACAATGTTCTGAGGTTGTTTGAAATGAAGCAAAGGCTTGCCTTTATCAGATGGATGAGTTGTATTGACTTTTGCAAGTTTCTTGCTTTTGAAGAAAAGTTTGAGGTGACAATACCAAAGCTTGTACTTGCTAGCTCATGGACTGCATAAAGTTGGTACAAGTTGCCTGATATTTGTGGATCTTGTTTGCAACAAAAGATCAGGTCCATGGCTCAAGATTTGCAAAGTTGCAAAAAGCTAGCTTTATCAAAATGGTATTATGCACTTTATGCCATTTTTGGATTAATTCAATGTACAATGCTTCAAAGATCAAAATAAAGCCATTGTCCACTGAAATAGCATTCAATTATAGAGTGTAGAAAGGATTAGGACCTGTAATGCCAAGTACAAGCATGCTAGGACAAATTTGCAACTTGTAACATTGTGGAAAATGCCTTTGAACAAAAGTGATAAATTGCCATTTTCATTTCTTCGATTCTCCCTAACCATAAATGATCTTGGAGATTTCTTGGACATTTTGGAAAGATTATAACATGATCTACAATCCATATTTGAAATGCAACTTGCGATACCTCTTGGAACTAGGTGAAAAGTTGCCATGAAGTTAGGTAAAAAATCTGCCTAAACTAGGGCAAAATTTCACTAAGTTAAAAAGTTTATGGACCCCTATTCACAAAATTATAACTTGAGATCCAAGCATCTTTTGGGAAAACGTTGTGAATCAAAGTTGTATATTTCATGGAGGAATACAACTTTCATGTTGTAAGTTTTCTTTGAATCCGATTGCATCATGGTGAAAAAGTTGTGGAAAGTTGGGAAAAAATAAGAAATTTTCCATAACAGAAAAATTCTAAGTTATGAAAATTTTCAAATTAAAACCCTAATTTGCAATTTTAGGTTTCTTGGTCAACAAGTTTCATATTTTGACATATATTGATGAATTATGACCCTTGGCACTTGATTTTGACCAAAAAGTTAAAGTTTGACTTTTTAGTGTACAGTTGATTTTTGATCAGTTGACTGGAAAATTCATCTGTCAATCCAATGCATTTGAGATCTTTTGAACTATGTGATTAGGTCAAGATGATGCTATTGAGTCCTTGAAATCATGCTTGAACCCAATTGGCCATTGGCTAGGTCAAAAATCAGAAATTGCCCTTTCTCAGTCAAAACCCTTATTTTGACCATTTTGCCCTTTTGATGATCTGATCAAATTTCTTGAGGAGTTGTGATCCAAACTTGATTAAATGGTACATAGGATCCTATAATGTTTTTTGGATAAAAAATTATGAAGTTTGACTGTAAATTGGCCATGGTTGACTTTTTTCCCAATACAACTGATTTTTAGGCCAACTGCCCAAATGACTGGTCAAAAATGTGATTCAAGGCTTGAAACTTGGTATGGGAAATATTAGGAGTCCAAGATGGTGTATGAAAGTCACATTAAGCATTGATGGTCCAAAAATCCTTGTGCAAACTCAAACCCTAATTTCAGGTCATCAGTGCAAGGAGATGTCTTGAGCTGAGCAAACCCTAATCTTGTCTAGAGTCCAAGAGGTCTTGTGAGGAAGAATCTTGATAAAATGAGAGGGAAAATTTTGGGGGTACAATATGGAGGATATGCACGAAGGCATCTTTGGTACTCACTCCAGCGGGCATACTATGACTAAGAAAATCTTGAGGGGAGGTTACTATTGGTCGACCATGGAAACTGACTGTCATCACCACTCGAGAACTTGTCATAAGTGCCAAGTCTATGCTGATAAAGTTCATTTGCCTTCGGTTCCTTTGAATGTCATGACTGCTCCTTGGCCATTCGCAATGTGGGGCATTGATATAATAGAATAAATAAAGCCAACTACTTCTGATGGACATCGCTTCATTCTCGTCGCCATTGACTACTTCACAAAATGGGTTGAAGCAGCTTCATTTGCCTCAATAACCAAAAGTGTTGTGGCTCGTTTCATTAAGCATAACCTCATCTGTAGGTATGGTATCCCAGAGACAATCAACACTGACAATGATACCAATCTTAACAACACTATGGTCACTGAACTCTGCACGCAGTTTAAGATCAAGCACCACAACTCTTCTCCATACAGACCAAAGATGAATAGAGCAGTGGAAGCCTCCAATAAGAACATAAAGAAGATTGTGCAAAAGATGGTTGTGACTTAGAAAGACTGGCATGAGATGTTACCATTTTCTCTTCATGGCTATCGCACTTCAGCATGAACATCAACTGGGGAAACCCCATTCTCTTTGGTCTATGGCATGGAAGTTGTCCTGCCTATTGAAGTTCAGATTCCTTCTCTGAGGATTGTAAAAGATGCAGACTTAGACGAAGACAAGTGGATTCCGACTAGATTGGATCTGTTCATGTGATTGATGAGAAAAGGCTTATGGATGTCTGTCACTGACAGATGTATCAAAAACGTATAATTAAGGCATTTAACAAGAAAATCAAGCATCGAGTATATCAGGTTAGTTACTTGGTAATAAAACGTGTCATTCTACCGCAAGGTGGTCCCAGGGGAAAATGGACTCCCACCTACGAAGGGCCATTTGTTGTCAAGAAAGTGTTTTCAGGCGGTGCTATGATACTGACCACCATGGACGGTGAAGATTTCCCACACTATATATATATATATATATATATATATATATATATATATATATATATATATAAAAGGTTGTACACCCGACAACTCGAAAACCTGAAAAGGCTGCTTGGGCAAAAAAGGGTATCCCAATGGACTGAAAACCCGAAAGAGCGGTCCAGGCAAAAGTTAGGGATTAAAAGAATACAGTTATATCTCGTTGGATGACTTATAACAAGCTTTATTACCAACATAAAGTTCAAATAGTACAGTTCAATCAACTTCTTTCGACAATAAGGGATGAGACGTTCGAAGACATAGGTGCAATAGCAGAGTTGGAACTCAACGAGATCATTCCACATAGTTATATATTTTGTTTTCACTTTGTACTTTTTTCATTTCACGACGACTTCCTCTTACTAGGATTTTTGTCTCTTTGTACAAAATCGCCTGTTTATGGGCAAATTCTTAATACAAATACACCTTAAAGTTCAACTTTTTGTTTTTTCTGTTTTGCTTGCAAAAACGTCTAATGACTAAAATTGAATGAACATATGCAAATGAACATGATTAACTGTTAACAAATATATGCGTAAGAACAAGAATAAGCATTTACTCAAGATTCTAGGGGTTGGGATGACGTTCAAGCTGTCTATGAATCCCCACAGAGCTACTTCTATAAGATCATCCCCACAAAGTAATCTTCATAAATTCATCCCCAATAAGGATACATTCCCCGCATTTTCCCCAACCTACAGAGTTCCAATCAGTACAGTTCATGGAAATTCTCTTCCCATATGAGTTTCAAAACTGTAAAAACCCTGCAGAGTTCTTTTCTCTAGCAAAAATCCAATTTTCCTAGGGGAGTTTGTTTCCTCAGCAAAATATTGCTTCATCAATAGATTTTATTTCTCTATCAACATGGTTTATTTCCCCAACAGATTACAGTCTCCCTGGAATTGTTATGAATCACCAGCAAAATTCCTCTCCTCAGTAAAGCCACCACTATCCCCGAAGAATCTCTACGAAACCTGGAACCGAACCGAATACTAGTTAACTTTATGCTCCCCAGACGAGTCGGAAGGTTATCCATCTCTTTTATCCCCAGTCAGGGTATATAGGAATTATTCTCCCCAGACGAGTCAGAAGGTTATCCATCTCTTTTATCCCCAGTCAGGGTATATAAGAATTAAATTCCTCAGTAGAGCAATGAATAACCAATGGTCCTAAAACTCTTCCCCCCAAAGCAGGAGTCAACATTTCCCAGTGGAGTTTCCTCAAACAAAAGACAAGAATCCTCAGCGGAAGCATTCTAGACAAGGTTGAAGATACACATACTCTTCATCCCCAGCAACAGTCAGGGATTTATTTTCCCAGACAAAAAATACTGCACGCGCTTATAAATACACTTCACAATATTTCACATTCATAGGTCATAGCATATGCATATGAAACATATGTAGCACAGTCTCATTTATTTTAGGAACATCATTATGCAATGAATTTCATACATCATGACATTGCATACAGCTAACTCTTTACCATTTCAGGAAGGATCATTTAAACAGAAGAATATTATCAACAATTTTCAAAAACAGATTGTAGATTAATTCCCCAAACAAGATGGGGCGACTATCTACATGATGAATACTTTCTTCAGACATCTTCTGGATCAGATTAAATCGACCAAAGATTTATTTTGATGCTTCTTCCAGTAGACATTTTTTGGCTCAGATTAAATTGACCAAAGATTTATTATGATATTTCTTCCAGTTAAAGACAAACGTAGATATCTTCTAGCTCATATTAAATCAACCAAAGATTTATTTTGATACTTCTTCCAGTAGACATTTTCTGGCTCAGATTAAATCGACCAAATATTTATTCTGATACTCCTTCCAGTTAAAGACGGACGCAGACATCTTCTGGCTCAGATTAAGTCGACAAAAGATTTATTTTGATACTTCTCCCAATAGACTTTTTTCTGGCTCAGATTAAATCGACCAAAGATTTAATCTGATACTTCTCCTAGTAGACGTTTTCTGGCTTAGATTAAATCGACCAAAGATTTATTCTGATACTTCTTCCAGTTAAAGATGAACGCGGACATTTTTTGGATCACATTAAACCGACCAAAGAATTAATCTAATACTTCTTCCAGTAGACATTTTTTGGCTCAGATTAAATTGACCAAAGATTTATTCTGATACTTCTTCCAGTTAAATACGGACGCAGACATCTTTTAGCTCAAATTAAATCGACCAAAGATTTATTATGATACTTCTTCGAGCAGACATTTTTCTGGCTCAGATTAAATCGACCAAAGATTTATTTTGATACTTCTTCCAGTGGACCTTTTTTGGCTCAGATTAAATCGACCAATAATTTATTTTGATACTTCTTCCAGTGGACTTTTCTGGCTCAAATTAAATCGACCAATGGTTTATTCTGATACCTCTTCCAGTTAAAGATAAAAGACCTCTTCTGGCTCCGACTAAATCGACCAAATATTTATTCTGATACCTCTTCCAGTAGGTCTTTTTGGATCAGATTAAATCGACCAAAAATTTATTTTGATACTTCTCCCAAAAAGACATTTCCTGGCTCAGATTAAATCGACCAAAGATTTATTTTGATACTTATTCTGGTGGACATTTTCTGGCTCAGATTAAATCGACCAAATATTTATTCTGATACTTCCACCAGTTAAAGTCGAGCATAGATTTCTCTATCAACAGTTACTTTGGGTGGCATCTATAAGCCCATATCTGACAACTCTTCATTACCGCTCCAAATGGCATCTTTAAGCCCATTCTCGGCATATTCAACCAACAACATTACCCTGTGCACAAGCGAGTGCCAATTTTTGGGCACTTAATGAAGAAGTGAGAAACACAAGAAGGGGGGTTAAATTGAAAAATTAAAATCAAATGCGCAAAGACACAATATTTTTATCCTGGTTCGTTTGATCTCAAACTACTCCAGTCCACCCGTCAAGGTGATTTCTCCTCTCTCCAACGAGGACTTAATTCACTAATCAAAAACTGATTACAATCACTACTTTGACAACTATCAAAGTCCTCTTGAGTACAAGCACAACCCGGTCAATCTCAAGGAAAAACTGGCTTAATCAAGATAAATGAATTTTGTGTATCGTTGTTTTTCTTTACAAAAACAGTTATCACAATTGTGATATTTTACACAATTTTGAGCGTAGAGAAGAGTATGTAAGCTTGCAGCGTTTAGAGATGTATTGCAGTTGTGTTTAAAAATCATAAATGATTTGTCCTCTTAGCTTGTTTATATAGGCATAGGAATCATGTCCAACATAAAGCGTGATAATGGACATTTAAGATGTTACCATATTGAGAAGATTCTTGTCTGAATGAAGCCGTTGCATGTGATGCTGTCTTGATTGAATAGTAACGCTTCAGAATCTTACAATCTTGTATGCTGCAATTGCTTCAGAACTTTGATGACTTAGATTTGTGATAATCTGATTATATATGAACCTTCTGTTCAGAATCAGAGTAATCTTTACTTCAGCGCATGTTCTGATCATCATTCTTCAGCGCAGATTCTGATTACCTCAGCGTGAAAGCTTCTATAGCTTAACTTCTGATGCTGCTTTGGTCAGAACTTCTGCATACACAGTAACACAAATTTAGAGTGCATATTTTTTCTTTGTGTTTGTTATCATTAAAACTCTAATTAAGGGTTGTAGAATCAAACTATGTTCTAACAATCTCCCCCTTTTTGATGATGACAAAAACTAGGATTTTCAATGAAAAATATAGAACAAAAAGCTTAAGAGAGACTCCCCCTGAGTTGATTACTTCCTTGGAGTTCCTTCTCGTCAGAGCTTTTGATGCATCTCCTTCTGTTCTTATCAAAATGGGTTCCTGTTCAAGCTTTTCAGAAAGTAAAGGTTAAAATATTCAGAATGTTTGAGACTTTGTCCCGGTATACTGTTATTGAAAATATCTTACTTTCTCCCCCTTTTTGTCAGGTATCAAAAAGAAATATAATCAATGTCAAAAAGATGAATTATATTAAAAACAGAATGCAATGACAAGTTTTAGAAACAAGGAGGTAAAGATAAAAAATTACAGATAAATAATTTTTAAAGAAAAATCTAAGAAGGAGGGGGAAGACGTTGAACAACGCTTCCAACAAGCTCTTGATCTGAGTGTTTGATTCTTCCTGCTTTCCCAGAATATCTTTGATTTCTTTTGTAGTATCTTCTTGTTTATCCAGAATACCCTTGATCTCTTTGTTTGTATCCTCTTGTTTATCCATTCTGGCATGGATTAATGCATTCTCTTTCTTCAACTCTTCCAGAGTTTGCATGACTAGAGACAAAGTTGGTGTATCTTCAGGGGTTGCATGTTTTTTAGAACATTATGCAGCCTCTTCTTATTGAACCACTTCTTCTGCTGCAATCATGTTTTCTGGAGCAGTAGTCAGAGAGAGACTATCAGAATCTGGTTCAGCGACTTCTGAAGGATGGTGCTCTTTCCAGGGAGAATTATCCAGCGGAATAATTTCTTTCTTATACCATTGGCTCAGAACTTGATCTTGGAAGGCTTTCAGCTGATCACTGAAGTTCTGCTGAGCCCTTTCATATCCCAATTCTTTCAGCTTTAGAGTTTCGTAGTTGAGCCATTTTCTGAATCTTTCCCACAGAGAATCAGAAGCAGCAGGATTATAAATCTCTTGGCTTACTTGCTTCAAAGAATTGATCCATTCCTGCATTTCTGTTTCAAAAATCAACAGGTTTTTACCAACATCTGATTTGGTTGCGGTTGGTTTAGGTTTGGGAATGACAATTTTGTTTGAGATGGAACCTAGTCAGTCCAGCACTAGTGGATTAATGACAAGTCTGAGGTGTCAGTTGGATGGTTGATGGGTGAAGGAGTGGAAGAGTCAGAATTTAGTATTGGTGTGTTAGGGGTGTTTGGTGGTGTAGATTCATATGGTGAAGGGATTTCTGGAATATCATGAATAATGAGAGGTAAGCGAACCGTAAGGGGTTCTGTTATTCCAGGGATTGGGATATTGGTATCAGAATCTGAAGGAGAGTCTTCAGATTGGTTTGCGGTAGCGTGTTGAGTTTTTGGTTCAGGAATTTCAGAGGATGGGTTTTCAGAAGGTGGAGAGAGAGTGTCTATTTTATGGTTGTGGTGAGTTGAGGTTCAGATGTTCTAGTTGAGGAGAGTGTGGTTGTGGATTTTCTGGTTGTTGTTGAGAGTTTGGATTTTCTGGTATTGGAGAGGAAAAGTCTTGATCAAACAAATCAATGTCAGATAGAACTTTGGCAAGTTCTGGTTGATGAGGTTCTGGATTTGGATTTTGATTAGGGGAGTGAGGTTCATTCAAAAAGTTTCGAAGAGTTACATATGGGTCAAACTCTATGTCAAAATCCTCAAATGTTTGGGGTGAAGTATTTTCTTTTGGTTGAGGGAGAATGGTTTCAGATGTTGGAACATCTATTGATTCTATAACAGAAACAGAAGATGGGTTACCTTTCTTTTTCGCAGCTTTAGGTGTCTTCTGAGAGGATCCTTCTCCTGCTGCCTTCCTCTTTTTGGATTTCTTTAGCACAACCTTTGGAGTTGGCTTGTGCAGATCTTGAATGTTGATTTCTGGAATAGTCCCATCAGCCTTGCAAGCTTCAAGGTATCTGACTATGATTTTTGGGGAGGCATCTATCTCAGAAAATAGTGGAAAATCCTTTAGAGGGATTCTCCTAGAAGTGATGGCCTCATGAGAAGAAATAGTTGGTTCCCTCTTAATGTTCTCAATAATCTTCATTTTCTTCAGATTCTTGGCATTCAAAGGTTTCCCAGCGGTTGCTTCTAGAGTACTTATTTCTTGAGCCTCTGTCAGATGTTCTATCAGCCTGTTTTCTGTTAGAGTATCTGAAATCAATCTTCCTAGAGGAATATAATCCCTCTTAGTTCTTTCTTCTTCTCTTGTCTCTTTCACACTTGTTCTGAGATGGTTGAAGAGCAAGTGTGGAAGGTTTATCTTGGTCTTCTTTGCAATGAAGTAAATCAGAAACTGCTGATCAATATTGATGTAATCAGGAGAGCTTGTAGGATTCCTATGATTGATACATCCCTGAATTATTCTAGCCCAGATTTTGTGATGATCCTTCAAGTCTCTGATCTTGCTGGATGGCTGTGCAGAAGTAAAGATTTCCTTGGCAATATATTTTAGGTCAGAACACCTATCAGCCATATCAATGCATCTGACTCCACCACCATTGTATCCAATGAGTTTCCCAATTAAATCTTCTGTTATCACTATCTTATTTCCCATAACATAAGATGTAACCTGGTGGTTGGATGAGGTAGCATGAATCCAGAACTCTTTGACGATAATGGGAAATGTTGGACCCAACAGATGGTCAAAATATCTGTTCCAACCCCGTGCAGTTACGTCTTCATAGAGATTAAACCCATTTTCTTGTAAACTTTCAAAATCAATGATTAACTCAGAGAGAACTTCCAGGTTATCAACAGGAGTGAGAAGCATTCTAATGGGTGCTTCATATTGTTCTGTTGAAGAGGATTCAGGAGCACTGAGATTCTTGAGACTTGATGATGATGCCATTGTTCATACGGGTTCTTTGAAGAAAATGGAAAAGGGTTTTTGAAAACAAAACTTGGAACAAGAGAGAATATAGAAGAGAGTAAAATGTGAATGAATGAAATAGTGAATTGAGTTTATATAGGTTTTTAGAAAATGTAAGCAGTAAGTAAGAAAATAAGTAATGATTATATGTATTAATGAAACCTAGGATTAAGGGATTTAGAAAGATATTGAACGGTTACCACTGACAAGTGTCTCAATGCATCCAATCAGAGCCTTGGACCCTTCAGAATTTGAACGCGTGTTCAGCCTCAGAAGGTAGCTTGTGAGAGGATGACATATGTTTGATGATGTGAACTGCATGCCTCTATCCTTGAAATGAAACGTTCAGATCTTCATAGATGGATTCTGAGGCAACTGTACTTCTAAATTCTGAAGACAAGTTGATCAGATGTTCACAGAAAACAATAAAGTCCTGAGGGTTAAAATATGCAAATAAAAAAATTTATTATGGGCATAACTTCATGCTGAGATGTTTCAGAATGAAATTGAATCTATCTTCAGAAAGGGGTTTTGTAAATACATCAGCCCATTGATGGTCTATGTCAATAAGTTTTAAGGTAAGAATTCCTTTCTGAATATAGTCCCTAATAAAGTGATGTTTTATTTCTATATGCTTAGCCCTAGAATGCAAAATGGGATTTTTACTAAGACATATGGCAGAAGTGTTATCACATAAGATAGGAATGTTACTCTCAAATATGTTGAAGTCTTCAAGTTGAATTTTCATCCAGAGCATTTGAGTGCTACATCCAGCAACTGCTATGTATTCAGCTTCTGCTGTTGACAATGCTATTGTGGACTGTCTCTTGCTGGTCCATGAGATCAGATTGTCTCCCAGAAACTGGCAGCTTCCAGAAGTGCTTTTATGCTCTACTCTATTTCCAGCAAAATCAGCGTCACAGTATCCTACTAAGCTGTATTCATTGGATTTTCTATAAAACAAACCCATATTAGTAGTACCTTTCAGATACTTGAAAATTCGCTTAACTACTATTAAGTGAGATTCTCTAGGATCTGATTATGATCTAGCACATAAGCAAACACTGAATAAAATATCAGGCCTTGAAGCCGTCAGATAAAGGAGAGAGCCAATCATACCTCTATAGATTTTATGTTCTACCTTTTTACTTACCTCTTCCTTTTCCAGAATGCACGTGGGGTGCATTGGAGTCTTTGAGGGCTTACATTTTGAGAGATCAAATTTCTTCAAAAGTTCTCTAACATATTTGCTCTGATGAATGTAAGTTCCTTCTGAGGTTTGGTTTATCTGAATACCCAGAAAGAATTTGAGTTCCCCCATTAAGCTCATCTCAAACTCTTCCTGCATGCACTTAGCAAACTCTCTTCCCAGAGAAGGTTTAGTGGGTCCAAAGATGATGTCATCTACATAAATCTAACACACTAAAGTGTCATTCTTAAATGTCTTACAGAACAAGGTTGTGTCCATTTTCCCTCTGGTGAATTCCTTTTCTAACAGGAAGTTACTTAGTCGTTCATACCAAGCTCTGGGAGCTTGTTTCAGACAATATAGTGACTTCTTTAGTTTGAAAACATATTTTGGGTGTTTGGAATTCTCAAACCCAGGGTGTTTGGAATTCTGGGTGTTGGCATGTCAGGATGTAGGATAATGTATGGAACTTCTCGTTCCTTAACAGGCTCTATAATCACTGGGAGAATGGAGGGATAAGGCATCATAAGACTTTGAGCTCGGGTTCGTACCTACTTGAGGTAAGGCTCAAGAGGGATGTAATTCTTGTGTCCCTAAGTCTTGCTATCCACCTTGTTTGGCATCCTCCAAGCTCGTATGAATCTCTGACGGAGTCCTTGATCGTCGTTGTCGTAGTCGAAAACCAATCCTTGAATCAGCATATCATGTGGGCCATCCCTTCGGGCATAACAAATCTGTCTTAGAGCTAAGAAAGGGTTGTAGGTGATGCCTCCCCTAATGCCAAGTAGAGGGACATTATGGAATTCCCCACAACGGTCAACAATAATAACATTCTCTTTGGATCGAGAACACCAATTAATATCTGAATGGTTAAGCGTCATTAACCTTTGTGACCACCTCAAACCTTGCTCATTCTTCAAGACTGATTGGGGAAGATGAGAAATAAACCATCTTTCCATGAGAGGAGTACAACACATAAGAACACCTCTTTTCCTCATTGTACGAGTGTGAAAAGAGTGGAGGATATCCCCAAGCAATGTAGGCACCGGGTTGCGAGTCATGAAGATTTTGACAGCGCTTACATCTATGAGTTGGTCAGGATTAGGTAACAAGACCATCCCAAAGATGAGAAGAGCTACAATCTCCTCAAAAGCTTGCAAGTCTAGGGAATTCCAACAACTTTGGGCCTTCTCAAATAGAAACTTTGACAAGAAGCCTTTGACACCACTTCTAGTTTCCCAATGAGTTATGACATCAGACGAGTGCAAGTGCAGGGCTTGAGCAATCTCTTCTGGCTTTGGATCTCTTTCCGTACCGTTGAAAGGTAGTTGATTGAGAATAGGAATCCTCAGAAGTTGAGAGAATTCTTCCAAAGTGGGCACAAGTTGATAGTCAGGAAATGTGAAGCAATGGTGCAAAGGGTCAAAGAACTGGAAGAGAACCTTCATCATATCCTCATCTGCGTTGGAAGTGACCAAGTTGAGTAGACGACCATGTCTCTCGGTGAATGGAGAATTCTCAGGAATCCTTGAAGCTAGCTCCTTGAGTTGTGGAGGAATTCTTACAAGGTTGATTTGGATAGTTTTCATGCGAAGTGAATCCATAACCTATAAAACAAGAACAAAGATGAATCTCCAAAACCCTTGAAATGGTTAGTGAATGCATATGATGTTCATGATGTCCATGATGTTATGCACAAGTATATGTACAAGCAAATCACACAAGTTTCTAGTTTAGGTTTGCATGGGGTTTCATAGGTAAATACCCTCTTGAAGTTTAGTTGGCTTAACCTGTCCTAGTAATAGTAATCGGGTTCTAAGGAGCTCAATATCACCGGATTGTTTCCTTGTTCATTGTTTCAGTTCAAACCTCTTTACTGGTGACCGAAATATTCCAAGAAACCAACCCTCAATGAGTGTAGTATCGAGTATCTACCAACTCCAGACTGCACCAAAGCCGGTCATCTCACTACATCCTAAAAGGCCAAGTTGGTCAAGTAAAGGTTATAGAAGTAAATTAGTGCTTCATGACATCACTCATCGGCCCCGTATTCTCTTTGATTGACTCAAAGGCTACCGGTACCCACAAATATGTCGCACTAATATAGCTATTGCTTAGACCTTGTCGGTATACCCTGCACAGTTTCCACAACATATTGCTATTTACCTATAATGTTTCCCAAATCCGGGTGGAAGATTCAAACCCAAACAAAGAACCATGATTGTAAAGCAAATAAGTCAAACAATTGCAAGCAAATAAAGGTGATCTAAACCCTAAGGTAACCCCACTTTTAGAATTTTCCCCAGCAGAGTCACCAGTTCTTTGATGCGTTGGGAGAATTAACTTGAGGTGTTGTGTTTGTGTTTGCAAATGTTGCGGTTAGCAAGAGTCGCCACCGACTTTTCTTTTATCCAAAAGGAAAGGTAAAAAAGCACAGGAAAGACCTTTGAGATGTTTTCTTGAGTTCGGGGGGTAGATTATGAAAAAGGAAGGTGCTAGCACCCTTTTCATCCATGGTTTTCCATAGGCTCTTAGTTACTTGTTTAGATCACTTGCTTTGCTTTGTTTTGTTTGAAATGGTGCTTGGTGTGGTTTTGAAAGTATTTTGAAAAGAGGACATTCGTTTAGGCAATCTTTGTAATGATTCTCGTTCGTAATAATGTATACAAAGATGTTTGTCTTTTGAAAATGTTTTCAATGTTTTGTAAGATGTTTTAAAATGTGTGTGTGTTTGTTTTTGAAAATATCAAGGATTGTTTTGAAATGGGACAAGTAACTAGAAGCTATCTACCTACTCAAATGTCTTTCTTGTGCATTTTTATTCCTTTGACATTGTTGACTTACCATTGATTTGGTAAGCAACCCTATCTTTGGATGTAAACGAGACGGGCGTGGGTCATCATATGACCATGATAGCAATATTTCCAAGTATCTTAGCAATTTGGAGGGACCAAGATCATCTTTGTTTAGGCAACCTTTTGATAGCGTCATCGAGGGACTATGATCTTATTTTTGTTTTGTTTTGCCAAGATACTTCACATGCGTAACATGACAATTTTATTTTAGGCAACCAAGTGGGAGAAACCCTAGGGGTGCTTGTGTGCAAAGTGTGTCATTTTCATGCTTTTGTCTTGTATTAGGTTTTTTCTATTTTTGCTTTGTTTTTGTTCTTGTCATGCAAACCCTAGTTTACTAAACATGGTATAAAAGCGATAAATTGCGTAAAATAAACTAAGCTATTACAACAATTATTATGGGAGGGGGGATACAAGTTTTGAATGAGTATTTTGCACAAATATAAACCTAAAAATGCTATTAGAACCCAATCGAATATTGTGCGAATTAAATAAATATACAAGTATTTAAAATGCAATGCAATGTATTTATGTAAAAAAGTTTTGTGTTTGTTTTTTGTATGAAAAAATGATTTAAATTAACCCTAAAAATAAGGGGGAAAAATAGTATTATTTTTGGAGGGGATGAAAACCCTAGTTTTTTTTAATTAAAGGAAAATAATGTTTCATATTAATATTTCGTCCATCTTTTGTACAAGAAAATAATAAATAATATTATGTTTAAATATTAAAAATTAAATATGTGTAGAAAATAAATATTTATGAGTATAAATAATAAAAATATTAAGTATTTTTAAATATATTTATAAGTTTATTTAGGAAAATAAGTTCTATTCTATTAAATAAATTAATTTCTATGTAAAAAAAATAATAAAAAATAAAATAAAATTGCAAAAAATTATTTAATTATTTTGAGGATTTTTTATTGTTCAGAAAAATAAATGAAAGTATAAAAATATGAAAATATAAAATAAATACAAAAATATAACAAAGTTAGTCAAGGGGGTGTAAAAGTAAATCGGGGGGTGCAAATAGTGAAAACAAAAAGGCCAGGCGCCAAAAAAGCCCAAAAGCATCGTCCCTGTCCTCCAGCCAGTCTCCTCGCGCGCGTTCTATGTTCAAACCTGTAACTTTCACATGCTTGCACAAAAACAAAAACTTATAACATGAAACTTGTGGCATTTAATCTCACGATTCCAACCATATAAAATTTGTAACCTAACTCTCAAAGATCAGAGAGAATTTTGGCAGCCCTAATTTGTGACCTAACTTTTTCATGAACTTCAAGCTTCAAATTCTCTCAGCATAGTTAATATAAATGAAAAGTATGCATATGTACAGCTTCACGATGTTATGGACTACATTTTTTATTCACAAATCGTGGCTTGAGGATGCCTATTCAGAGAGATAGAGTTCAAGAAAATACCTCCTACAGTTGGATTTGGATAGAGCAATGTAGGGACTTTAATGGAGGCCTGAGGATTGATTAAGCTTCCTTGAACTTCCTTCAAGCTATTCCAATGCTTATCTTGCCTTGAGAATGGCTGGAACTTCCTGCACAAGTCAAGCTGCAAGCTTCAAGTTTGAAAATGGAAATGGCTGAAACAGGGGTTACAGAACCAGGGCAAAGGCTTGGATAGCTTTGGTATGATGTGTATGATGTGTTTGAAGTGTTAGAATACAAAATGCACGAGCCAAAAATTAGTTGGCTATGATTTTGCAGAAATGCTGAATTTGGGCAGAAATTTGGAGTTTTTGAGTTTGAGTGAGTTCTGGATGCAAGCAAATCGTGCTATGTCTTGCCAAATGTTTGTCTATTTGTATAGAAATGATACAAAGTCCACTCCTTACTAGCTGCACAAGTTTTTGACCTTTTGCAACCTTTCTTGCTTTTTAAGTAAAGTGACAAGACCAATGCTAACATGCTTGTCCTTGCTTGCTTGTGACCTGAAATGAACTTGTACAATATTCTTGAGACCTGTAGAAACTGCTTGCATCAAAGGGACATGTCCAAGGCTCAAGATTGACAAAGTTGCAAAAGCTCATCTTTATGAAAATGGCATTGTGCACTTTTGGCCAAAAATGGAAATGTCTCTTGTACAATGCTTCAAAAGTGAAAATAAAGCCTTTAACTTCTGAGTTTGCATTTAATTATGGAGTGTAAAGTGAGTTTAGGACCTGTAAAGCAATATTCAAACAACATGGGTTGGATTTGCAACTTGATGCTATGTGAAAATGGCATGAACAAAAGTGATAAAATGCCAACTTCTCCTCTTCGATTCTCCCTAACCAAAAATGATCTTGGAGAGTTCTTGGACATTTTGGAAATCTTGCAATGTGCTCTATAATCCATCGTTGAAATGAAAATTGAGATACCTATTTTAACTAGGTGAAAAATGTCCATGAAGTTGGGTCCAAAACCTGCCTAAATTAGGGTAAAATTTCACTAAGTTATTTAGTTCATGGCCCTATGTTCATAAATTCATAACTTGAGATCCAAGAATCTTTTGGGAAAAGTTTGTGAAGAAAAGTTGTGGATTTCATGGAGGACTACAACTTTCATGTTGGAAGTTTACTTTGAATCAAATTGCCTCATGGTGAAAAAGTAGTGGAAAGTTGGGAAAAATAAGAAAATTTTCATACTTAGAAAAATTCTAAGTTATGAAAATTTTCAAATTCAAAACCCTAATTTTCAAAATTGGTTTTATTGGTGAACAAGTTTCATATTTTGACATATCTTGATGAATTATGACCCTTGGCACTTGATTTTTACCAAAAAGTCAAAGTTTAACTTTTCAGTGTACAATTGACTTTTGATCAATTGACTTCCAAATTCATCTGTCAATCCAATGAACTTGAGATATTTTGAACCATGTAATTAGTTCAAGATGATGCCATTTAACCCTTGAAACCATGCTTGAACTCAATTGGTCATTGGCTAGGTTAAAAATCAGAAATTGCCCTTTCTCAATCAAAACCCTAATTTTGACCATTTTGCCCTTTTGATGATTTGATCAAATTTCTTGAGGAGTTGTGATCCAAACTTGATAAAATGGTACATATGAGTCTAAAATGTTGATGTGGATAAACAATTATGAAGTTTGACTGTAAATCGGCCATGGTTGACTTTTTCCCCAATACAACTGATTTTTAGGTCAACTGTCCAATTGATTGATCAAAAATGTGGTTCAAGGCTTGAAACTTAACATGAGCAATCTTAGGGGTCCAAGATGATGTATGAAAGTCACATGAAGCATTGGTGTTCCAAAAATCCTTATGAAAACTCAAACCCTAATTTTGGGTTATCAGTGCAAGATGAGATGTCTTGAGCTGACCAAACCCTAATCTTGTCCTGGGTCCAAGAAGTCTTGAGAAAAATCTTGATAAATGGGAGGGAAAATTTTGGGGTACAACAGCTGCCCCTGTTCAATCTTCTTGAACCTGAAGAGTTAGATTAACGAGCTTTGTCGTTCGTGACTCGAAGGTAAAAGATGATTGGACACTAGAGTGCCCATAAATTTGCACTCGACGAAGTGTAGTTGAGGGAATGGGCTTAAAGATGCCATTTACAGAGGTGATAGAATCTTGTTGGAGATGGGCTTGTAGATTCCATCCAAGAATGTTTGTTGAATTGTAGGTTGTAAATCAGAAGAATAAGTATCAGAATGGTGTCCGCGTCTGGAACGTATCTGAGCTGTATCTGGAGACTTGAAATCTGAATGAGAAACATAATAGCATTCGTGTCTGGAGCGTATCCGTGATGTATCAAGAGTGTGAAATCTGAATTTGAATAAGCATCATAATGGCATCCGTATCTGGAGCGTATATGAATGGTATCTGGGTGTTGAAGTCGGAATCAGTAACAAAATGGCTTCCGTGTCTGGAGCGTATCTGGACTACGTCTTGAAGTTGAGGTCTGAATGAGTAACAGAATGACTTCCGTGTCTGGAGCATATATGTACTTGAAATCTAAACAAGGGCCAGAATGGCATCCGTGTTTGGAGTGTATATGCACTGTATCTTGATAGCTGAATCTGAATGCGTAACAGAATGACTTCCGTGTCTGGAGTGTATCTGAACTGTATCTGAAAGCTGAATCTGAATGAGTAACAAAATGACTTCCGTGTTTGGAGTGTATCTGGACTGTATCTTGAAAGTTAACTCTGAATGAGTATCAGAATGGCATCCTTGTCTGGAGCGTATCTGAACTGTATCATGATTGCATATTGTTAAACGATAGCTGTTAATCTTATCCTGAAAAGGGAAAAATGTTAGCTAAAACACGAAGTTATGTTGCACGAAATGTATGATGCAATATATGTGTTTTATCAACGTTTATGATATATGGATGTAATGTATGCGCATGTAAGCTGATTTGCTGTATTGCTGAGGAAAATAAATCCTTGACTGCTGTCGGGGACAATAAATCCTTGATTGCTGCTGAGGATATGAAATCCTTGGCGACTTCACTGGGGATATAGCGATTCTTCATGTCTTGAAGTTGGAGTATTTGACAAAGATTCTGTTGCGAGCAATGCCATACTGCTTGGGTAATCTGCTTGGGGAATTCGGAGAATCTTGATGACTTCTAATGGGGATTACACAATGAGAATCCTTGTTCTGCTGGGGAATAACGAAAACTCTGATGACTTCTGCGGGGAATTAATAAAGAGAATCTTCATTCTGTTGGGGAGAAATGAAAACTCTGTGGGGAAGAAAACTTATTCCTGTTTGGAAAAAGTTCAAGAGTTTCAGTCGTCTGCCACTCTACTGGGGAATTATCCTAGGTTGGGGAGAGACAAAAGTTAACTGTTATCTGGTTGATTTTTAGGATTCAAGACAACTTGCTGGAGAACTTTGAGAAACTGAATGGTTTCCGCTGGGGATTGATAGTTAGAAGTTTCGGCTCCGCTGGGGATTGAGAGTTTGAAGTTTTACTCCAATGGGGATCTAGATGATGTACTGTAGGGATTGCTCATGGAATAGCCTAAATACGTTTTCCTATTCTTTCAACCTGTCAGTAATTTGTTCTTTTCCACTTTGCTTATTTGTAAACAGTAATTATGTTCAAATGCATATGTTCATCGATGAATCATTGGACGTTTTTGCAAATAAAAACACAAGTGTAAAGAAAAAGGCAAATAGTTTTCTGTACTTTGAAAGAGATATCTTTGTATTTACTTTGAATAAGTGTTTTGTACAAAGGAGACAAACATCCTAGTAAGAGGATGGTGTCAGAAAAGTAAGAAAAATTTATACAAAGAAAGATAGCTATGTGTGATAATCCCATGGGGTTCCCATTCTGCTATAGCCTTCGTATCTCCGAATATCTTGTCCATTCGTTGCTTCGTCCGAAGATGATTGAATTGATCAGAAGCTCAGAGTTTGTCAGTGAAGAGATTGTCCTTAAAGTGATCCGACGAGACGTAGTCATACGCTTTAATTCCCTAACTTTTGCCTGGACCGCCCTTTCGGGTTTTTAGTCCACTGGGAAACCATTTTTTGCCCAAGTCGCCCTTTCGGGTTTTCAACTTTCCGGGTGTACAGATTTTTTTATATTTTATCCCTAATTTTTGCCCGAACCTTTTTGGTTCGCCGGGATGCCCTTGTTTTGCCTAGGTGTGTCAACCTAGCGGGTCTCTTATGCGTAGTATCTTTTGACTATGTCTGTGTTTGCAGGGTGTGGCAGATCGTCACCGTCCATGGTGGTTAAGATCATTGCCCCACCAGAAAAGATGTTCTTAATTACAAATGGTCCTTCATAAGTAGGAGTCCATTTTCCCCTGGGATAACTTTGTGGCAAGATGATGCGCTTGATAACTAGATCTCCAACTTGATATGTCTGGCATCTGACTTTCTTGTTGAAAGCCTTGATTATCCATTTTTGATACGTCTGACCATGGCAAACAACAGTAAGCCTTTTTTCGTCAATTAAGTTCAATTGATTAAGCCGGGTCTGGATCCAATCGTCTTCACTCAAACCTGCATCCTTCATAATTCTTAAAGAGGGGATCTGAACCTCAATAGGCAAGACAACCTCCATGCCATAAACCAAAGAATAGGGTGTTGCCCCAGTTGATGTGCGAGTCATGGTACGGTACCCGTGGAGAGCAAACAGTAGCATCTCATGCCAGTCCTTGTAGGTGACTGTCATCTTTTGTATGATCTTTTTAATATTTTTGTTAGCAGCTTCGACTGCACCATTTATCTTTGGCCGATAGGGAGATGAATTGTGATGTTGAATCTTGAACTGCTCGCACAAGGCGGTGATCATAGTATTGTTAAGGTTTATACCGTTATCAGTGATGATCCTTTCAGGGATACCGTACCAGCAAATAAGATTCTGCTTGATGAAGCGGGCAACAACATTCTTAGTAACGGATGCAAAGAAAGCTGCTTCGACCCATTTGGTGAAATAGTCATTGGCCACCAGAATGAAGCGGTGTCCATTGGAGGCTGTAGGCTTGATCTCCCCAATCATGTCAATTCCCCACATAGCGAAAGGCCAAGGAGCTGTTAAGACATTTAGAGGAACCGGAGGCACGTGCACCTTGTCTGCATAGATTTGACACTTATGACAAGTCCGGGAGTGTTGATATCAGTCTGCTTCCATGGTAGACCAATAATAGCCTGCCCGTAGAATCTTCTGTGCCATCGTATGCCCACTAGAGTGAGTGCCAAAGGTACCTTCATGCACTTCAGCAATGATCTTTTCAGCTTCAATCTTGGCCATACAACGAAGCAGAATAGAATCATGATTGCGTTTGTACAGGATGCCACTACTTAGGAAGAACTTAGCTGAGAATCTCCTTAAGAACTTTTTGTCATTGACTGAAGCTCCTTTTGGATATTCTTGAGCCTCGAGATACCTTTTGACTTCGTGAAACCACGGCTGGTCCACAACTTCTTCGGTATTAATCTCGTGACAGTGTGCTGGTTCGTCCATCCGTTCAATGGAGATCCAGGGAGCCTCGTTATCCCAATTAAGTTTAAACATAGATGACATTGTAGCTAGAGCATCTGCTAGCTGATTTTCTTCTCGCAGGAAGTGCTCGAAGGTAATCTGCTCGAAATGTGGTAACAATGTCAAAACATGTTCTTTGTAAGGGATGAGGTTTGGATTCTTAGTGTCCCATTTTCCTTTGATCTGACTGATGACCAAAGTTGAATCCCCAAACACATCTAAAGATTTGAATCCCAAGTCTATGGCAACTTTGAGACCAAAGATTCATGCTTCGTACTCTGCCATGTTGTTCGTACAGTTGAAGCAAAGTCTGGCCATAAAAGGAGTATGACATCTTTCCGGAGATATGAGCATAGTGCCGATACCGTTACCAAGTGCATTGGATGCCCCATCAAAGTACAGGGTCTATCGGGATCCTTGTTCAAGTCCGTCATATGGCCTGATTTCTTCACTGTTTTCTACTGTCATGATGTCTTCGTCAAGGAAGTCAAACTTCATGGACTGATAATCTTCTACAGCTTGATGAGCCAGATGATCAGCTAGCACACTGCCCTTTATAGCTTTTTGGGTAGTTTACCGTATGTCATATTCTGTTAAAATCATCTGCCATCTAGCTATTCTTCCAGACAGAGCAGGCTTCTCAAAGATGTACTTTATCGGATCCATGTTAGATATCAGCAGAGTGGTATGAGTCAACATATACTGTCTTAGCTGGCGAGCAGCCCATACCAAAGCACAACAAGTTTTCTCGAGCAGTGAATATCTGGTTTCACAGTCGGTAAACTTTTTTGCTTAGGTAATAAATAACATGCTCTTTTCGGCCAGACTCGTCATGCTGCCCCAATACGCACCCCATTGAATTCTCTAAGACGGTCAGATACATGATTAGTGGTCTTCCCTCGACTGGTGGAATCAAGACAGGAGGTTCTAGTAAATACTCCTTGATTTTATCGAAAGTAATCTGACATTCATCATTCCATCTGACTACCTGATCTTTCTTTAACAGCTTGAAGATTGTCTCACAAGTAGACGTTAGGTGAGAAATGAATCTAGCAATATAGTTTAGGCGTCCCAAAAAACCTCTGACTTCCTTCTCAGTGCGAGGAGCAGGAATTTCTTGCATCGCTTTGACTTTGGCAGGATCAACCTCGATGCCTTTGTTGCTGACAATGAAACCTAAGAGTTTACCGGACCAGACTCCGAATGTACACTTGTTTGGATTCAACCTTAGCTTGTACTCCTTCAATCAGACAAACAGCTTTTGCAAGTGATCAAGGTGTTCCTCTTCAGTTTGTGATCAGGCTATCATGTCATCTACGTAGACCTCTATCTCATGATGTATCATATCATGAAACAAAGCTACCATGGCACGTTGATAGGTTGCCCCGAAATTCTTCAGTCCGAATGGCATCACTTTGTAGCAGAACGTACCTCACTGTGTGACAAATGTAGTTTTCTCCATGTCCTCAGGTGCCATTTTGATCTGGTTATAGTCTGAGAATCTGTCCATGAAAGAAAATACTTTGTGCTGGGTTGTATTGTCAACCAGGATGTCGATGTGTGGAAGTGGAAAATCATCTTTAGGGATGGCCCTGTTTAAATCTCTATAATCAACGCACATTCTTACTTTGCCGTCCTTTTTAGGCACAGGAACAATGTTGGCCACCAATTGAGGATAAGAAGTAACAGCCAGAAATCCAGCATTGAACTGTTTCATCACCTCCACTTTGATCTTCTCTGACATGTCAGGTCTCATGCGGCGGAATTTCTGTTTCACTGGTGGACAGTCTTCTCTGGTGGGTAGACGGTGTACCACAATGTCTGTATCGAGTCCCGGCATGTCTTCGTATGACCAGGAAAAGATCTCCACATAATCATTCAATAGATGAATTAGGCGTTCCTTGACACTCGGCCCTAGATTGGCACCCACTTTGATTTCCTTTTTATCTTCCTCGGTTCCCAAGTTGATTGTATCCAACAACTCCTCATGAGGCTGAATTGCTCTTTCCTCTTGTTGTAGTAGTCTGGCCAATTCCCCTGGCACCTCACAATCTTCCTCACCTTCGTATTCGGCTTGGTAGATCAGATCTTTAGAGTCACTAAATGCTATAGCAGTATCATCACCCATGGGATCCGGAATGGAAGGGTACCTGCATTTGTGAGTGTGGGTGTGTGTAAGGGTATAGCCATCTTAAAACAAATAAAATGTAAAAGAAAGATAATGAGCATAAAAAGTTTATATATGAAAAAGCGTCCATGATTCATTGAATGACATATGAAAATGAAACAAAAACCCTTACAAATGGACCATTGTGCCTCGGGTAAGACACAAGGTTTTTAAAGTGCGAATTGTTTGTGAATTATTACAAGTCCAACAGAAATGTAAAAGATAAATTACTGAGATATGAAAGTTATTGGGATGAAGTCTCTGGCTTCCCATTTGCACAGTCCTCCGCTGACAGTAGGAAATATCCAATCTTCCAAGCTGCCATCCTCTTCATTGTCTTCCACTGCATTGACGCTTTGGTTGCTAATCTTTACAGGTGGCCCCCCAGCACGGGCACGACGCACAACCTTCTGACCAGTCAAATTAAACCCCAAGCCAAACTTGTCTGATTTGTAAGGAATGTCTGGAAGCTGCCCCCATATTGTGCACCCCCCTTCTTCCACTACTGCCCTTGCATCCTTGAGAGATGACATTCGAGGTAGAGGTCTTGTGATCTTTGGAATCGAGGATACCGCCTTGGTCGCCGCTATTTCTGGAGAGACTTCTTCAAAATGTTGGAAAGGGGTCTCTATGAACTCGCCATCTAACTCCACATAACGGAAGGAATTCAGATGACTAATCATATACTCCTCCTCCCCATGGACAGTTATGATCTTCCCTTGGATGGGGTATTTTAGCATTTGATGCAAGGTGGAGGTGACAACTCCGACATTGTGGATCGAAGGGCGTCCCAACAGACAGGAATAAGAAGGACGAATGTCCATCACATAGAAGGTCAAGTTGAAAACCTGGGTTCCCACCTTTATTGGGATGTCCACCTCCCCGTGGACCATTCTCTTCAAACCATCAAAAGCTCTCACCACTATGTTGCTGGGTTTTAAAGTCAGCCCCTCGCAATCCAATCTATCAAGGGCTTTCTTCGGCAAGACATTCAGGGATGATCCAGTATCAACCAAAACATGAGCTAGGGTTGTTCCTCTGCACTCCACTGAGACATGTAATGCATCGTTGTGTTTTCTCCCTCTGGGTGTCAAGTCAGCATCGGAGAAGCCCAAGCCATTATCAGCTGTCAAACTGGCCACACAGTCCTAGAACTGGTCAGCAGACATCTTTTGCGGCACATGAGCTGTCTTCAGAAATTTCACCAGTTCCTTGGCATGTGCTTCAGAGCACAACAACAGAGCTAGCATAGAGATCTTGGAAGGGGTCTTCCCCAGTTGTTCAACCACATCATAATAACTCTTCTTAATTATCCTCAGGATTTCTTCCATCTCCTTCTTCGATGTTTCAGGGATAGCTAGTGATTGAGCCTTCGTCTGGACAGGCTCCTCTCGAACGTTCTTTCCTTTGTTCTCAGCAGTGGAAGCAGGGATAGGAATTGTATTGTCTTTGTCGGTAGGTATGCTTGCGGGTATAATCACTGGTACAAAGGTAATCTTTGGAACGGCCATGGGTCCAAAGACTGCTGCTGGAGGAGCAATCTCTAGAGAGAAGATCCTACCATTACGGGTGATCTTGCTAGTTCCAACAATATTGCTAATGTCAGAACTGTCCTCTTCGGAGCTTTCTTCTTCGGCAGTCAGTTCATTATGTTTAATACCATGGTAGTAGATTTCTCCACCATAATTCCATGGTACTGTTTTATCTGAATTGTATGGGGTCGGCCCGGGCATTGTAATCTTAAGTGGAGCAGTCTTTGGAGCAGGTGTAATCCTAACGGGTCTTTTAGGGGCCCTGGAAGGATTGGCATAGATGGTTATTATTGAAACTTCTTTAACTGGAATGGGTGAAACAGGAGCATTCTCGAACAAAATTTCTTGGTTATCCATTAGTTGTTGGATACCTTTCTTCAACAGAGGGCAGTCAAATGGTGATGATAGGAAAGCATGGTAGTCTTGGTCACAACCTGGGAAAATACCAGCTTTCAACAAATTCAACTTGATAATCGGGAGCAAAGTTAACAGTTCATCCACGGTAGCAACAAATAGATCTTCTTCAATAGTGTTGGCATTGTGACCATGCCTTGGCATTGGGGCGGAAATAAAATTTGGTTTCTCAGGCGCTTCAAACTAAACTTCCTTCGCGTCTATCAGATCTTGAATCTTGTTCTTCAGAGCCCAACAATTGTTGGTGTCATGCCCTGGACTTTCAGAATGGTACGCGCATCTGGCATTTGGATGGTAATGTGGAGAGGCAATATTAGGATTTTTTGGGGCCTCTTTCAAAGTGGCCAGATTCAACTTCAGGAGATATGGTAGAACTTGAGCTGGAGTCATGTTAATCTTGGTAAATTGTCGAACTGGCCTTTCTACCCTTTGCTGGTTATTTCTTGACTGGTCTGATGCAGGCTTCGGAATCATTACGGCCCCCACCGTTAGTTGGTGTTTTGTTCTTCCCTGATTCCTTTGTGAATAGACAACATATACTTCCTTCCTACCAGTGAAGGGCTTTTTTTACAGCTGTTGAGGCAGACGCGTCTTTTTGAATCTTCCCACTTCTTATACCAGCCTCCACTCTTTCACCGGTTAAGATCAATTCAGTAAACCCTGCAGAAGAACTCCCAATCATATGATTAAAGAAAGGGCCTGATAGAGTTCCCACGAACATGTCCACCAACTCCCTCTCAGATAGAGGGGGTTGCACCCTTCCGGTTAGATGCCTCCACTTTTAGGCGTAATCTTTAAAGCCCTCATTGGAAACCATGGCCATACTATGTAGCTGAGTACAGGTTGGCGCCAAGTCAGCGTTGTATTGATACTGTTTATAGAAAGTGGCGGCCAGGTCTTCCCAATTGTGAACTTCAGCCCTCTCCAACTGGTAGAACCAATCAAGTTGCGTTCCTGATAAACTGTCTTGGAAAAAGTGGACCCACAGGTCTTTGTCAGCAGAGTGTGGTTGAATCTTCCTGACATAGGATCTGAGGTGCATTTTAGGGAAAGACACCCCATCATACTTGGAAAACAGTGGCACTTTAAACTTTGGCGGGATTACAATTCCTGACACCAGCCCTAACTCCTCAAAATCTAGCCCTGGTACTCTATGGATTTCCATAGCGTTTAGCCGCTCTTCAAGGTGTTTGTACTTGTCATCAGCCGGAGGGTATTGTTGTTCAGAGTAGTCTTCCTCTTCCTCTTCCTCTTCCTCTTCTTCTTCTTCAGAATCTGATGGTACTGCCGTTCCTTTTCCTTTTCTTTCCCCTTCATCAGATGTTGTTGGAAAATCTAAGGTCCGTCTGGCTTGTCCCTGAAATCTTCCGCCCATGATAACTACACCAGTTGGCTTCTTCTTCTTTTTCTCTTTTTCTTTTTCTAGCAAAGTCTTCAGCTCCTCCTGCCCCTTGGCTAAGGTCATGAGTAACTGTTGAAATTGTGAGTTCTGAGCTTGTAAATCTTTGACAGTTTGTTCGAGATCCATCGTACTGAAATAAACAGTAGAGAGATGAGGAAACTTGTTGCAAAGACCTGTTTATGCTTATGATAAGTGATATGTATTCATGCAATGCTTTCAAGGATTTACAAATTCAAATTTGTTTTAAACAAAAAAGAAACACACGTCATATTAATAAGATAGAATTGTGAGTACATCAATGCCCCTTGGACAAAATAATACAAGATTCTAAGGTAAAAAGACGTTGTGCATCCTCTTTGGTGCAATATAGGTATTGAGAGTCTGCTCTTCGTGAAGTAGTCGAGTGAGTTCCAAAACCTTCTTTTCGCTTGCGTAGAATTGGGCTTCGAAGGAATCGCGCTCTCCCTTGAGTTGTATCCAACTCCTTTGTAGGTCTTCGAGTGATGTTGGCATGTCAGGATGTAGGATAGTGTATGGAATATCTCCTTCCTTAACAGGCTCTATAATCACTGGGAGAATGGAGGGATAAGGAATCATAAGACTTTGAGCGCGGGTTCGTACCAACTTGAGGTAAGGCTCAAGAGGGATGTAATTCTTGTGTCCCAAAGTCTTGCTATCCACCTTGTTTGGCATCCTCCAAGCTCGGATGAATCTCTGACGGAGTCCTTGATCGTCTTTGTCGTAGTCGAAAACCAATCCTTGAATCAGCATATCATGTGGGCCATCCCTTCGGGCATAACCAAACCATCTTAGAGCTAAGCAAGGGTTGTAGGTGATGCCTCTCCTAATGCCAAGTAGAGGTACATTAGGGAATTCCCCATAATGGTCAACAATAATAACATTCTCTTTGGATCGAGAACACCAATGAATATCTGAATGGTTAAGCGTCATTAACCTTTGTGACCACCTCAAACCTTGCTCATTCTTCAAGACTGATTGGGGAATATGAGAAATAAACCATCTTGCCAAGAGAGGAGTACAACACATAAGAACACCTCTTTTCCTCATTGTACGAGTGTGAAAAGAGTGTAGGATATCCCCAAGCAATGTAGGCACCGGGTTGCGAGTCATGAAGATTTTGACAGCGCTTACATCTATGAGTTGGTCAGGATTAGGGAACAAGACCATCCCATAGATGAGAAGAGCTACAATCTCCTCAAAATATTGCAAGTCTAGGGAATTCCAACAGCTTTGGGCCTTCTCAAACAGAAACTTTGACAAGAAGCCTTTGACACCACTTCTAGTTTCCCAATGAGTTGTGACATCAGACGAGTGCAAGTGCAGGGCTTGAGCAATCTCTTATGGCTTTGGATCTCTTTCTGTATCATTTAAAGGTATTTTATTGAGAATAGGAATCCTCAGAAGTTGAGAGAATTCATCCAAAGTGGGCACAAGTTGATAGTCAGGAAATGTGAAGCAATGGTGCAAAGGGTCAAAGATCTGGAAGAGAACCTTCATCATATCCTCCTCTGCGTTGGAAGTGACCAAGTTGAGTAGACGACTATGTCTCTCAGTGAATGGAGAATTCTTAGGAATCCTTGAAGCTAGCTCCTTGAGTTGTGGAGGAATTCTTACAAGGTTGATTTGGATAATTTTCCTGCGAAGTGAATCCATAACCTACAAAACAAGAACAAAGATGAATCTCCAAAACCCTTGAAATGGTTAGTGAATGCATATGATGTTCATGATGTCCATGATGTTATGCACAAGTATATGTACAAGAAAATCACACAAGTTCCTAGTTTAGGCTTGCATGGGGTTTCATAGGTAAGTACCCTCTTGAAGTTTAGTTGGCTCAACCTGTCCTAGTAATAGTAATCGGTTTCTAAGGAGCTTAATATCACCAGATTGTTTCCTTGTTCATTGTTTCAGTTCAAACCTCTTTACTGGTGACCGAAATATTCCAAGAAACCAACCCTCAATGAGTGTAGTATCGAGTATCTACCAACTCCGGACTGCACCAAAGTCGGTCATCTCACTACATCCTAAAAGGCCAAGTTGGTCAAGTAAAGATTCTAGAAGTTCATTAGTGCTTCATGACATCACTCATCGGCCCCGTATTCTCTTTGATTGACTCAAAGGCTACCGGTACCCACAAATATGTCGCACTAATATAGTTATTTCTTAGACCATGTCGGTATACCCCGCACAGTTTCCACAATGTATTGCTATTTACCTATAATGTTTCCCAAATCCGGGTGGAAGATTCAAACCCAAACAAAGAACCATGATTGTAAAGCAAACAAGACAAACAATTGCAAGCAAATAAAGGTGATCTAAACCCTAAGGTAACCCCACTTTTAGAATTTTCCCCAGCAGAGTCGCCAGTTCTGTGATGCGGTGGGAGAACTGACTTGAGATTTTGTGTTTGTGTTCGCAAATGTTGCGGTTAGCAAGAGTCGCCACCGACTTTTCTTTTATCCAAAAGGAAAGGTAAAAAATCACAGGAAAGACCTTTGAGATGTTTTCTTGAGTTTGGGGGGTAGATTATGAAAAGGGAAGGTGCTAGCACCCTTTTCATCCATGGTTTTCCATGGGCTCTTAGTTACTTGTTTAGATCACTTGCTTTGCTTTATTTTGTTTGAAATGGTGCTTGGTGTGGTTTTGAAAGTATTTTGAAAAGAGGCCATTCGTTTAGGCAATCTTTGTAATGATTCTCGTTCGTAAGAATGTATACCAAGATGTTTGTCTTTTGAAAATGTTTTCAATGTTTTGTAAGATGTTTTGAAATGTGTGTGTGTTTGTTTTTGAAAATAGCAAGGATTGTTTTGAAATGGGACAAGTAACTAGAAGCTATCTACCTACTCAAATGTCTTTCTTGTGTATTTTTATTCCTTTGACATTGTTGACTTACCATTGATTTGGTAAGCAACCCTATCTTTGGATGTAAACGAGACAGGTATGGGTCATCGTATGACCATGATAGCAATATTGCCAAGTATCTTAGCAATTTGGAGGGACCAAGATCATCTTTGTTTAGGCAACCTTTTGGTAGCGTCATCGACGGACTATGATCTTATTTTTGTTTTGTTTTGCCAAGATACTTCGCGTGCATAACATGGACATTTTATTTTAGGCAACCAAGTGGGAGAAACCCTAGGGGTGCTTGTGTGCAAAGTGTGTCATTTTCATGCTTTTGTCTTGTATTAGGTTTTTTTATTTTTGCTTTGTTTTTGTTCTTGTCATGCAAACCCTAGTTTACTAAACATGGTATAAAAGCGATAAATTGCGTAAAATAAACTAAGCTATTACAACAATTATTATGGGAGGGGGGATACAAGTTTTGAATGGGGATTTTGCACAAATATAAACCTAAAAATGCTATTACAACCCAATCGAATATTGCGCGAGCTAAATAAATATACAAGTATTTAAAATGCAATGCAATGTATTTATGTAAAAAAGTTTTGTGTTTGTTTTTTGTATGAAAAAATGATTTAAATTAACCCTAAAAAATAAGGAAAAAAATAGTATTATTTTTGGAGGGGATGAAAACCCTAGTTTTTTTTAATTAAAGGAAAATAATGTTTCATATTAATATTTTGTCCATCTTTTGTACAAGAAAATAATAAATAATATTATGTTTAAATATTAAAAATTAAATATGTGTAGAAAATAAATATTTATGAGTATAAATAATAAAAATATTAAGTATTTTTAAATATATTTATAAGTTTATTTAGGAAAATAAGTTCTATTCTATTAAATAAATTAATTTCTATGTAAAAAAATAATATAAAATAAAATAAAATTGCAAAAAATTATTTAATTATTTTTAGGATTTTTTATTTTTCAGAAAAATAAATGAAAGTATAAAAATATGAAAATATAAAATAAATACAAAAATATAACAAAGCTAGTCAAGGGGGTGTAAAAGCAAATCAGTGGGTGCAAATAGTGAAAACAAAAAGGCCAGGCGCCAAAAAAGCCCAAAAGCACCGTCCCTGTCCTTCAGCCAGTCTCCTTGCGCGCGTTCTATGTTCAAACCTGTAACTTTCACATGCTTGCACAAAAACAAAAACTTATAACATGAAACTTATGGCATTTAATCTCACGATTCCAACCATATAAAATTTGTAACCTAACTCTCAAAGATCAGAGAGAATTTTGGCAGCTCTAATTCGTGACCTAACTTTTTCATAAACTTCAAGCTTCAAATTCTCTCAGCATAGTTAATATAAATGAAAAGTATGCATATGTACAACTTCACGATGTTATGGACTACATTTTTTCTTCACAAATCATGGCTTGAGGATGCCTATTCAGAGAGATAGAGTTCAAGAAAATACCTCCTTCAGTTGGATTTGGATAGAGCAATGTAGGGACTTTAATGGAGGTCTACAAATTGATTAAGCTTCCTTGAACTTCCTTCAAGCTATTCCAATGCTTATCTTGCCTTGAGAATGGCTGGAACTTCCTGCACAAGTCAAGCTGCAAGCTTCAAGTTTAAAAATGGCAATGGCTGAAACAGGGGTTACAGAACCAGGGCAAGGGTTTGGATAGCTTTGGTATGATGTGTATGATGTGTTTGAAGTGTTAGAATACAAAATGCACGAGCCAAAAATTAGTTGGCAATGATTTTGCAGAAATGCTGAATTTGGGCAGAAATTTGGAGTTTTTGAGTTTGAGTGAGTTCTGGATGCAAGCAAATCGTGCTATGTCTTTCCAAATGTTTGTGTATTTGTATAGAAATGATACAAAGTCCACTCTTTACTAGCTGCACAAGTTTTTGACCTTTTGCAACCTTTCTTGCTTTTTAAGTAAAGTGACAAGACCAATGCTAACATGCTTATCCTTGCTTGCTTGTGACCTGAAATTAACTTGTACAATATTCTTGAGACCTGTAGAAATTGCTTGCATCAAAGGGACAGGTCCAAGGCTCAAGATTGACAAAGTTGCAAAAGCTCATCTTTATGAAAATGGCATTGTGCACTTTTGGCCAAAAATGGAAATGTCTCTTGTACAATGCTTCAAAAGTGAAAATAAAGCCTTTAACTTCTGAGTTTGAATTTAATTATGGAGTGTAAAGTGAGTTTAGGACCTGTAAAGCAATATTAAAAAAACATGGGTTGGATTTGCAACTTGATGCTATGTGAAAATGGCATGAACAAAAGTGATAAAATGCCAACTTCTCCTCTTCGATTCTCCCTAACCAAAAATGATCTTGGAGAGTTCTTGGACATTTTGGAAAGCTTGAAATGTGCTCTATAATCCATATTTGAAATGAAAATTGAGATACCTATTTTAACTAGGTGAAAAATGTCCATGAAGTTGGGTCCAAAACCTGCCTAAATTAGGGCAAAATTTCACTAAGTTATTTAGTTCATGGCCCTATGTTCATAAATTCATAACTTGAGATCCAAGAATCTTTTGGGAAAAGTTTGTGAAGAAAAGTTGTAGATTTCATGGAGGACTACAACTTTAATGTTGGAAGTTTTCTTTGAATCAAATTTCCTCATGGTGAAAAAGTAGTGGAAAGTTGGAAAAAAATAAGAAAATTTTCATACTTAGAAAAATTCTAAGTTATGAAAATTTTCAAATTCAAAACCCTAATTTTCAAAATTGGTTTTCTTGGTGAACAAGTTTCATATTTTGACACATCTTGATGAATTATGACCCTTGGCACTTGATTTTGACCAAAAAGTCAAAGTTTGACTTTTCAGTGTACAATTGACTTTTGATCAATTGACTTCCAAATTCATCTGTCAATCCAATGAACTTGAGATATTTTGAACCATGTAATTAGGTCAACATGATGCCATTTAACCCTTGAAAACATGCTTGAACTCAATTGGTCATTGGCTAGGTTAAAAATCATAAATTGCCCTTTCTTAGTCAAAACCCTAATTTTGACCATTTTGCCCTTTTGATGATTTGATCAAATTTATTAAGGAGTTGTGATCCAAACTTGATCAAATGGTACATATGAGTCTAAAATGTTGATGTGGATAAAAAATTATTAAGTTTGACTGTAAATTGGCCATGGTTGACTTTTCCCCCAATATAACTAATTTTTAGGTCAACTGTCCAATTGATTGATCAAAAATGTGGTTCAAGGCTTGAAACTTAACATGAGCAATCTTAGGGGTCCAAGATGATGTATGAAAGTAACATGAAGCATTGGTGGTCTAAAAATCCTTGTGCAAACTCAAACCCTAATTTTGGGTTATCAGTGCAAGATGAGATGTCTTGAGCTGACCAAACCCTAATTTTGTCCTGGGTGCAAGAAGTCTTGAGAAAAATCTTGATAAATGAGAGGGCAAATTTTGGGGTTATACACTTGTAACATTTCTTTCTGAAGTTGTTGGAGCATCTCTGTTGAGAACTTCTAATGATTTGTCTTCAGTACCTGTGAATTCAACTTCTATATCTGCAAAGAATTCATTCTGCTTTGAATTTTGAGGGTCGAGCTTATCATCAAATCTAACACTATTTGACTCTTTAACAATCTGTGTTTCTGTATTTTATACTCTGTACCCTCTTGAGTGTTCAGAGTTTCCCAACATAATACACTTTTGTGCTTTAGAGTCAAACTTGTTCAGATAATTTTTAGTATTCAGAATGAAACAAGTGCATCCAAAACGATGAAAATAAGAAATGTTGGGATTTATGTTCTTCCACAGTTCATATGGAGTCTTTTCCAGAATAGGTCTTATAGAGATTCTATTCTGAATGTAACATGCTGTGTTAATTGCTTCTTCCCAGAAAATCTTAGCAATGTTAGTCTCATTGATCATGGTTCTGGCCATTTCTTGCAGTGTTTTGTTCTTTCGTTCTACAACTCCATTTTGTTGGGGAGTTCTAGGACAAGAGAAGTCATGAAAGATGCCTTTTTAATTAAAAAATTATTCAAAATTTTTATTTTCAAATTCTCCACCATGATCACTTCTGACTTTGACAATTCTAAGATCCTTTTCATTATGAACTTGGTTACAGAATGCAACGAACACAGAGTGTGACTCGTCCTTGTGTTTTAAGAACTTTACCCATGTCCATCTGCTATAGTCATCTACGGTCACTAACGCATACTTCTTGCCACTAACAGACGCAGTTTTTACTGGTCCAAATAAGTCTATAAGCAGAAGTTCTAATGGCTTAGAGGTGGAAACATTTTTAGATTTAAAAGCAGGTTTTGCAAATTTGCCTTTCTGACATGCTTCACACAGAGCATCTGAGCTGAACTTCAGATTAGGAAGTCCTCTGACCAGATTGAGTTTGTTAATCTGAGATATTCTTCTCATACTAACATGCCCCAATATTCTGTGCCAGACCCATTGCTCGTTGTTAATAGAGAGAATACATTTTGCATTCTGACTCTTTAGTTCAGAAAGTTTTATGTTATAGATGTTGTTTTTCCTCTTTCCATTAAAAAGGATAGATCCATCTTTCTGACTAACAGTTTTGCATGAATTTTGATTAAAGATTATATCATAACCGTTATCACTTAATTGGCTTATGGATAACAGGTTATGCATTAATCCATCAACTAAGAGCACATTATTTATAGAGGGAATATTTCCATTACCTATTGTTCCAGAGCCAATGATCTTTCCTATTTTGTTTCCTCCAAAGCCCACGTAGCCTCCAGGTTTAAGTTCCAGGCTTTGGAACATATTCTTTCTTCTCGTCATGTGTCGAGAGCATCCAGAGTCCAGGTACCATGACTGGTGTTTTAGCCTTGCTGCTAAAGATATCTGCTACAAATATAATTTTGTCCTTAGGTACCCATATCTTCTTGGGTCCTGGTTTGTTAGTTTTACCAAAATTCTGGTTGAATTTTGGTTTGACAGAGTAATCATTACTAGTGTATTTTAGGTCGTGTGTGTGCCCATATATGAAGTGTGATTTAAGTGGTGTGCGTTTTATGACTAGGTCCATGACTTTCTTAGGTGTAGATACCTTACCTGGATATCCTATCCCTTTTCTGCCATTCCTGCTAACTCCATATATCATTGAAGCCATCTTGCTTCTATCTATGTTTTTAGCCAGAAACTTCTGAAAGTTGTGATCATACTCTTTGATGATCTCATCAGCATTACTGGGAGCCTTTGAGATTATTTCCTTCTGAGAGTTTTGCAAATCATTTTCTAATTTTGAAACCTTTTCTTTTAACTCAGAATTCTCTAATCTGAGACTCTCAGTCTTTTTAGAGTCAGAGACAAAATCCCTTTTTAGGTTCTTGAATTTGACTCTGATTTGCTGATACCTTTCCAGAATTTCATTTAGACTTTCTGCAAGTTCAGCCTTAGTAAAATTAATAGTGAAGTTAGGGAATACCTCTTCAGTGTTTGATTCTAAGTCTGAACCAGAAGCTTCACTGTCTTCTGACACGTTTGCCATGATAGCTATGTTTTCTCTTTCATCATTTGACTCTGAGTCAACATCAGAAGTGTCTGAATCGTCCCATGTTGCCATGAGGATTTTCTTCTTCTCCTTGAAGAACTTATTTTTGGGCTTCTCCTTCTAAAGCCTCAGATAGTCACTTTTGTAGTGCCCTTGCTCATTGAACTCATAGCAGATGATGTCCTTGTTATTTGACTTTCTATTTCCTGAAGAGCCTTCAGATCTTCTATGTTCAGAGGAAGACTCAGACTTTTTGTATCTAGAGGAGGATTCATTTTGATTCTCTGATCTTCTAGGATTTCTGAATTTCCTTTATCTCTGCTTCCACAGTTGATTCACCCTTATGGAGAGGAGAGACAATTCATCCTCTTCTGGTGAGGATCCATCAGAGGTTTCTTCCATAGCCTGCAAAACCTTAGAATCAAATTTTTTGTTAGATTTTAATGTTAGTGGCTTACCTTGCTTTTGAGGCTCATCTTCTTCTAGCTCTATCTCGTGACTTCTGAGGGAGCTGACAAGTTTCTCCAGAGATATCTTCTTGAGATCTTTGGATAGCTTAAGTGTTGTGACCATTGGCCTCCATTGCTTGGGTAGACTTCTGATAATCTTCTTTACATGATCAGCAGTAGAATATCCTTTGTCAAGAACCTTCAGCCCAACAACAAGGATCTAGAATCTTGAGAACATTGCTTATATAGATTCACTGTCTTCCATCTGGAATGCTTCATACTTCTGAATGAGCGCAAGGGCCTTGGTTTCTTTGACTTGTATGTTGCCTTCATGCGTCATTCTCATAGAGTCAAACATGTTTTTGGTTATCTCTCTAGTTGAGATTTTCTCATATTCTGAGTATGAGATAGCACTGAGAAGTATTGTTTTGGCTTTATGATGGTTTCTGAAATCACGTTTTTGCTGGTCAGACATCCTTTTTATGTCTATCTTCTGACCACTTTCATCCACTGGATGTGTGTATCCATCATTTACCATGTCCCATAGATCAGCATCATGATCCAGAAAGAAGCTCTCAATTATGTCTTTCCAGTAGTCAAAATTTTCTCCATCAAAGACTGGAGGTTTGCCACTGATTCTGTCCTTGTCTTCATGATAGTCATTGCTGATGTTTTTGCATGGTCCCACCATAGTTTTTTTCTGAAGCTTGGATCTTGTACTGACCCGGTTAGTGTATAAACTCAGAACTAGGAGCTCTGATGCCAACTGAAGAAGTGAAAAACACAAGAAGGGGGGGGGGGGGGGGGGGTTAAATTGAAAACTTAAAATCAAATGCGCAAAGACACAATATTTTTATCCTGGTTCGTTTGATCTCAAACTACTCCAGTCCACCCGTCAAGGTGATTTCGCCTCTCTCCAACGAGGACTTAATTCACTAATCAAAAACTGATTACAATCACTACTTTGACAACTGTCAAAGTCCTCTTGAGTACAACCACAACCCGGTCAATCTCAAGGAAAAACTGGCTTAATCAAGATAAAAGAATTATGTGTATCGTTGTTTTTCTTTACAAAAACAGTTATCACAACTGTGATATTTTACACAATTTTGAGTGTAGAGAAGAGTATGTAAGATTGCAGCATTTAGAGATGTATTGCAGTTGTGTTTAAAAATCGTAAATGATTTTTCCTCTTAGATTGTTTATATAGGCATAGGAATCCTGTCCAACATAAAGTGTGATAATGGACATTTAAGTTGTTTCCATATTGAGAAGATTCTTGTGTGAATGAAGCCGTTGCATGTGATGTTGTCTTGATTGAATAGTAATGCTTCAGAATCTTACAATCTTGTATGATGCAATTGCTTTAAAACTTTGATGACTTAGAGTTGTGAGAATCTGATTGTATATGAACCTTCTGTTCAGAATCAGAGTAATCTTCACTTCAGCGCGTGTTCTGATCATTATTCTTCAGTGCAGATTCTGATTACCTCAGCGTGAAAGCTTCTATAGCTTAACTTCTGATGCTGCTTTGGTCAGAACTTCTTCATACACAGTAACACAAATTTAGAGTGCATATTTGTTCTTTGTGTTTGTTATCATCAAAACTCTAATTAAGGGTTGTAGAATCAAACTATGTTCTAACACTTAAGTGTTCAATTTCCACTTTCAAGTCACAAATGGAGAACCTGCCAATCTAACTCTCCAGGTATAAGAAGATTGAACAGGGGAAGCTATAGACCCCAAAATTTTCCCTCCCTTTTTCTCAAGACATTTCTTACAAAAGTTCTCAAATGCTCAAGATTTTCAAGAGTTTATCAAACAAACTCACCTCCTAAGCATTGGGTCCACAACTAGGGTTTTGGTTCTCTCAAGGAAAATTGGACTTCTAATGACTCAAGTGACTTTAATGGTTCATCATAGGTCTCCAAGAATTCTCATACCAAGTTTCAAGTCTTGCATCATAAATTTGTTCAATCAATTGCTCAGATGACTGAAAATCAACTGTATTAGGTAAAAAGTCAATTGCGGTCAACATACAGTCAAACTTCAAGATTTTTTGCCAACATCAACATTTTGATGTGATATTCATCATTTGATCAAAGGTTTATCATAATTCCTCAAGGAAAGCACTCAAATCATCAAAGGGGAAATTGTCAAAATTAGGGTTTTTATTGAGAATGACTGATCATTGACTTTTGACCTAGTACCTGACCTAATGACTTGAACATGATCTTAAGGACTCAAACACAACATCTTTACCTAATTACATGGTTTAAGACATTTCCAAAGGTGAAAGAGATTGATAGTTTAAGAATTGAGATCAACTGATGAAAAGTCAATTGTCACACAAAGGTCAAACTTTGACTTTTTGGTCAACTTTGAACTTCAAAGGTCAAGAGTCATCGAAACATTCAAATTTGTTAATCTTGATCAACAATAAAGACAAAGTCAACAAAAAGTCAAAATTTCCAATACTTATAAAAATTCTAAGTCTTTTGCCCTTAATAAATTCACTACTTCTTGACCATTTTTCACTAAGATACAAGATGATTCAAGGAAAACTTTCAACATGAAAGTTGTAGAGATTGAAGAATTCTAAAACTTTGTCCTTAAGGGTTGATGTCCACAAAATTCTTGGATTAGGAGATATAGGCCCATGAAGTCATTACATTTTTATCTAAACACTTAGTAAAATTTTCAACAAGTTTGGCCAAAATTTTGTCCCAACTTCTTGGATAATTTTCACCAAGTTCCAATTTGATTTATCCAAAGTGGCCAACATGAAAGTTGTATACAATGTTTCAAGCTTTCCGAAATGTCAAAGAACACATTTTTATCATGCTTGATCTAGGAGATTCGAAGAGATGAAGTTGGGCATCCATTCTTGAATTATAGGTCATATTTATGAAGAGCTCAAGAACAAATCCTCATGCCATGCTACATAATCTTGCTTTGAAGGCCTCATAACTTCAAAACCATTCCATAATTAAATGTTTACACAACTTATTGAATCATTATCCACTTGATTCAAGCTTTGTCCAAAACAATTTTCCATTTTCAGCACAAAGTTACCATTTTGATTCTTGTAAAGCAAGCTTTAATCATAAAGCCAATGCATTGAGCCTCTCACTTTCTACCTCTGCACACACTCAACAAAAAATCTAGAAGCAACATGTTTAAAGTGCCTAACCACATTATATTTCTCTGTACTTCACATTGAAACCATATATTTCAAATATTGCTTCATTTACAATCCAACCAAACCATGACATGTGATCTTGTAAATCTGATCAGCTCCTTCCCTCCAACCTTTCTCTATAAAAAGAGAGGTCCATTTGCAAGCTAGGCACGAGTTCATAAGCCCTCTAACCCTCTCAAACTCTCCCAAGTCATAATTGTACACAAAACCTCCATCATTTGCAAATTCTAACCTTGAACTTCAAACACCTAATCCACTTGTGCGTTTTCATTTTAAATCCATCACAAAGCTTCTATAACTCATTTAGAACCTATCTAGAACCATGTTTCATCACTGTAACATCATCTTCATCATCCTCCATTTTCAAGAACAAAGATCTGCAACTTAACTTGTCCAGAAGAATCAAGCCACCCTCAATCTAAAGTAAGCATTACAATAGCTTCCTGGGAGTTCAGTGAAGCTATCCAGATCATCACAACACCTCCAGGAGTGCTCCAACTTCAAACACGATTCTCACTTTTGAGGTAAGTTTTCTAAACTTTGAACTTTCTATACAAGTATCATTAATGTTTACTTTCTGAATAAAAAATGTAGACATCATTTCTCTGAAGCTAACCATGTGCTTACATTTCATTTATCTTTCCTGAGCGATGAGAATTTTGAAGTTGAAGTTTCTGAAAAAATTAGGGTTCAGTTTGGTACCAAAAAAAATTCTCATTCATCTTTGATTTATAGCTTAAATAATTTACATGGTTGGTTTCCTTGTTTAAATTCCTGCAAGTTTGATGCTTACATCATTCAATTTGGTTGAGAAATGAGCATGTTCAAAATTTCAAAAGTGATGTTCATGGCTTCTGGCGCGAGGAAGAAGATGAAGTACATTGAGAAATGAGTTTATAATAAATTGATTGGTTTTTGTATAATGACCGGATGAAACAGGTCCCTAGTGGAAAGCGCGCGCGTACAAAGTCTTTGCCTGCCTTAGGGACTTGTGTTCGAGCCCCAGTGGTACCCTTTCATTTTTTTCACATTTATTTGTTTCAGATTCAATGCAAGCAAGCAGCAGGCGCTTATGGAGTTCCTCTCTCCATCACCATCTGATCATTACATGATTAAAATCCAATGCTCAAGATGAGCAAGCCCATAGTACATCATCATAAGCCAGCAACACTAGATCTCACAGGCGCCTGGACTTTTGTTTTGGGCTTGGCTGAAATTTGTTTCTCACACCTCCCTTTTGCTTACTAACATATGGCCCGTTACCTTTTTATTTTCATATACTTTTCTGATTCAACAAAAATTGTTTGGGCCTAACGTTTTTATTTTTCTTTTCATGACCCCCTGATTTCTTTTACAACACTAACCCAATTAATTTTCTTTTTTTAATTATTTTCTTTTTAATCATTTTCTTTTTAAAATCAAAACAACAAAAGTCATAAAATATCATAAAAAAATTTAGATTTAGTTTTCTAATTAATTAGTTTAATTTTTGATAATTATAAATTATTTTAATTCAATCACCTTAATTTAATTAATTAGAATTAAATTTTATACTTCAAATATTTTTCTAAATAAAACATAAAAAATATTTTCTAAAAAAATTGTTTTCTCTTTAAAACTTAGAGATAAAAGAGACTCAGGTTTTATTTAATTTTTATTTCTTTTTAAACCAACATGGGTTTTTAGTTTAATAAACTAATTAATTCCTTTTCAATTAGGACTAATTAATTTCTTAGGTTAACCATCAAGCTTCTTCTATCAAAAATCACAAAACAATTTATTTTCTATTTTCTTCATCTTTAGATTTTTGTCCATCTTATTATTTCGCATTATCATTTATGTACATGGTCTGTAATAGATAATTAGGGTTTATTGCTTTCCTCCCCATTTCACAAATTTGTACCCCCCATTCCCAAAGCATTGTAATAGCATAGGATATTTAATTTCCACAATTTATCATTTTCCATATTTCTGTCAGTAATTAGGGTTTGTATGGCAAGATTAAAATCAATCATAGCAAAACCCTAATTCAAAGATAAAATAACTAAATTGAATACACTTTGCACACATGCACCTCTAGGGTAAACCTCACTTGTTGCCTCGGATTTAAACAGTCATGTCCCTCGAACGTGATATGCTTTAGCAAATACCCTACATTAAAAAAGATTATAATCCCTCGATGACCCTTTGATGTTGCCATCGATAAACGATCTTAGTCCCTTACGACAATTGCTAAAGCATCCTTAAGTTGCCTTCTATGACTATACGATGACCCACTCCTGTCCCTCACGTCCAATGATAGGGATTCCTACTAACTAATGGTAGGATATCACTATCTAAAGGAGGAGGAAAAAACAAATACTTATTGAGTAGGTAGATCGCTCGTAATCTCTTGCTCACAAACTAAAACAATTTCCATACTCACACTTTCAACTACTTTCAAAACAACTATCTTCAAATGAAAATTTTGTATACATTCTCAATGATACGAGAATCATTACAAAATTTCCTTACATTGGAATTTTCAAAACATCTTGCCAAAACAACACTTCCTTTCAAAAAAACAAACATTTAGTATACATTCTCAACGATACGAGAATCATTACAAAATTGCCGCACTTAGGTGTTTTCAAAATGTTTTCAAACATGCACAAACATAAGAAAAGGGTTCTAACACCTTCCCTTTTCATAACCTACCACCCGAACTCAAGAAAATACTCAAAAGGTATTTCCTGTTCTTTTCACCCTTTCCTTGATTAGATAAAAGAAAAGTCGGTGGCGACTCTTTCTATTCGCAACATTTTTGATAAAACTAAAAAACCTCAAGTCAGTTCTCCCACCGTATTACACCATTCATTGAAGAATCATTTGATTGAGAACCAAACCTCAAACCCCCCAAGTTAGATGGTGAGATAAATGCAATTGTATCATCACCTACAATATGAACATTCAAAGAGACATATATATATATATATATATATATATATATATATATATATATATATATATATATATATATATATATATATATATATATATATATATATATATATTGATTTTAGTTTAAAAAACACATGTTCAAGATACACAACCCAAGGTGTTTGGTGATCCCTCAAGTGTAAACTTAAAGATAGGATGAAATAGAGATAGAGAGAACCAACCCTAGTGTGTGATCTTGATGTTTTGATCATAAGAGATGATGATGGATCTTAGGGGTAAAAACTGGGGTATAACAATGGGCACCAGTGTTGCTCTTCTTTCATTAAATTTTTGTCTTTTTTGTCCTAGGCATCCTGAAACGGGCGCCCGTGTCAGGCCTCTGACTTTTGTTTTGCTTGTGTTTCCTGCCTGACACGGCCAGTGTGAACTGACACGGGCGGACGTGCTAGACCTCCTGGAGTGGCAGAAAACTTTTCTAAATTCTTGCGATTTTTCCTGGTTTTTGCTTCGATTCTTCTTGAATGCCTACCTTAACCTAAAAACATTAAAGAGGCATAACCAAATCATAAAATGAGGAAAAGGGGAAATAAAGTGTTTAAAAACAATGACACAATTAACTATAATTAACGGTAAACAAAGGTGTAAAAACCACTGATCAGCAGAATACAACCAATTTTGAACGAAGCTATTGTGAAGAACTTACCAACTTTACTGAATTCCCACAGTCTAGCTTCCGGCCCTCTATTGCCGAGGTCTGGCTCTCATTATTTTATGGGTCGCCAACCTCCTCCGTTAGATGAGGACTAATTTTATTTGTCTAGCCTTTTTAGCCTGTTTTGGAGGAATAATTGGGTATTTTGGCCCGATATACTCGACATGCCTCGGCTACCTTGGTGCATCCATTCACTAGGATGATTTCTTATCATACTAGTATCGCATTGAAAAGCAACGAATGGAGGACAACATTCGCAACCTAAATCTTCAACGTGATAGGTTGTTGTATCCCAAAAGTTTCCCTCTCATTTTACTCAACACATGCCCATTGAGGTCCCCAACTTGCTCAAGGATGCCCAAGAGTTGACCAAACAAACTCTCTCCTAAGGCAATGTACCTCAAATTAGGGTTTCCATTTTCATAATGGTGTGGGAACTGCAAAGGTCCAAAATGCTTTCCATGGTCCTAATATGTTCTCAAGATCATCCATGTCATGTTTCATGCCTTACACAAGAAGTTTGCTCAGTTAATTGCTCAGATGCCTGAAAATCAATTGTACAAGGTCAAAAGTCAACTATGGCCCACACACAGTCAAACTTCAATATTTTTGGTCAACATAAACATTTTGAAGTTATATCCATCATTTTATCAAGGGTTGATCATGATTCCTCAAGGAATGCCCCAAATTCATCAAAACCCAAAAGTTGTTAAATTAGGGTTTCTTAGGAAAAGTCAACCAAACTTTTACCAAGCATAACTTCTTCATACTTTATCAGAAATTTCCCATCCAAGGATCATTTTGAAGAGGATGAAATTCCCTACAATTCATCTTCATCCCAAAAGTTCAAAATATGCACTCATCAAAAGATATTAATTTCTACATTATAGGTCCTTTTGAAAAGTCAACAAAAACACCTTTTGGGTCAAAGCTTCTTACATGAACATGGAAGATCCAATTGATATGAAACCAAAAGGGTTGTTTAGGGTACATCCTAATATTTACAAAAATTCCAAGAACACCTCCCTAGGGTTAAAATTGGAGGCTATATGCCTTGTCAAAGTTGACCATTTTTGCAAAATTGCCAAAAGTCAAATGTGCTCAAAAATGCATTTTTTGTCAAATGGGCCTAGTTTTTCATGATTGAATCTTGTTTGTGGCATGGTACACGACCCAAATAAGCATCTACACTTTATTTGCTTCATTATTTATTTTGATTTTGATTTTTTATTATTTAAAATTCATATTAAATCAAATAAATTGCAAAAAATACAAATGATTGATTTCTGATCTGATTTTTTGTAGGAATTACAATCTAATCAAGCTGGCATATCAGATCAAAACGTGTAAAGCAAATTGAATCAAAGATGGCATGATTAGGCCTATTTTGGAAAGATATCATACAAGGATAGAATCAAATCCAATCTCCTTAATTTACCAAGATACAATGTGATTTTGTTGACCTAATGTATTCTAGTACAAATACATAACATAACCAAGGCGCAAGGACAAGGATTTGCAGTGGAAAAATGCCATACCAAAACTAAAAAAATTGGACAAAAGTGTTGGATCGTTTTTGAACCTAGAAGGCAATTCACATTGTTCCAATATTCCCAATCGTTTCCTGGAGCCTCTCTGGAGCTAACACGACCGGTTGCACGCCTCCATAAGCCCAGAATCCGCCTACACATCTCTCACAGTTTGGCATATTTCTTGAATTTGATTTTGGTTATTTATGCATGGTTAACAACTTTTAAGCATAGCATGATATTTGTATCATCATTTGGAATGTTTTGGTTTACGTAATTTTGTGGTTCAACGCCTGTATTCATGATCACCATTGTTAGGGTTCCTGCTTGCATTTTAGGGCTTTATTCTACAGGTTAAATTGGGCCAAGAAAAGAGCACCATGATACTCGTGAGATCAAAACGAGTTGATCTATGTACTCACCATTAATTTATCATACCTGTTTAAGATTTTTGAAAGATGCGGGGCTATGGTAACAGACACAGGCCGTAGGTAAAAGTGTTATACCTAAAGCGACGGTATGGGGAGGAAGATAATGAGTCGGTGCAACCTCACTGGCCCGTTTGAATAATTGCGCACGTTTTTGTTATTCACGTTGTTTCATATATTATTCATTGTTTTTATTATTATAACAAATAAGAACATGTGGTCCAGTGGCAAAGGCGCACGTTGGTAAGCGAAAGGACATGGGTTCGATCCCAGGTCCTAGAGTTTTATTATTTTCCTAAGGTTTACATGCAGATTATGTACCTCATGCTTCCAGGAGCCCACCACACTATCCAACCAATGGATTCATGATCAATCCAGATCCAACGCCTAAACACTCAAGGCATACCATGGACATCAGGAAGAGCATCACATGGAATCTAACGCAAGGACTGGGCTGAACAAGGATTGGGCTTGCAAGTTCAGACATACACCCCCTTTTTCAGCAATACAGGCCCATTCTTTTCTTTTCTATTTTAATTTTTCTTATTTTATTAATAATTTTCTTTTTACAAAATAACATAAAAATCATTTTTTATTTAATCAAAATATCCTAAAAACATTAAAAATCTTTTTTTTTCATAAGAATATTTTATTTCCTTAATTAATTAGATTAATTTAATTTAGGGCAATTTAATTCCTTTTTTATATAATTTAAATTAATTAGAAATTAGGGTTTTAATTTTGTACATAACCTAATTAATTTTTCTTTTCTCAAAAAATAACTTAAATATTTTTTCAATTAGATTTTTAGGTTTCTTAATTCATTCTCGCATTTAATTCGTCGCGCACATTTTAATTTTTTTTTCTATTATTGTATCTGCTTCGGGTTGTAATAGATTTAATTAGGATTTTAAAACTTCCGCATTTTTATTTTCAGTCATGATAATTATGTATCTGCAAAAGCCCTGTAATATCTAGGAATTTTAATTTTCTCGCTTTAATTTCCGCAAACTATAAACTTCTTAGATGTATGTTAATAGGATTATATGGAAATACTTACTAAAAATTAAAATAGTAGATCACCTTAATTGTGCAAAGATTAAATAACTGAAATCAAACACATGCACATGCTCACTCCTAGGGTTTGCCTCACTTGTTGCCTCGGAAATAGTGGTCGTGCCCCTCGAACATAGGGATATATTAGCAAAGATCCTCAATTCTAAAGTCATCAAAAAGATCATAGTCCCTTAACGTCCCTCGAGTTGCCTACGAGAAATGATCTTGTCCCTCGATGTTGCCTATATGATGACAATCCCTTCGAAATGCTAAGGTATCCTTACTTGTTGCCTTCAGAGACCATTTCGTCCCTTCGAATGTCCCTAAAAAACTCCAACGACGATGCTACCTATTTCTCAATAATGGGATGGCATTGTCTAAAAGGAAAACAAACAGACTTTTTTTCGAGTAGGTAGAAAACTTTTAAGTACTTGCTCAAACAAACAAATCTTTTTCCACACAAACACTTTTCAAACAAAGTTTTCAAAAACAACTTCGTAACACTCTTGAGGACAGAAACAAGGGTTAAAACGAAGTAAAACAAAACTTTTCAAATCAAGCACACACAAGCAATTTCAAAATGAGCAAGTACCTAAGAGCCCGTGGAAAACCACAGATAGAAAGGATGCTAACACCTTCCCTTTCTATAATCTACCCCCCCGTACTCAGAAACATCTCGAAAAAGGTTTTTTCTGTTCTTTTTCCTTTTCCTGATTGGATAAAATAAAAGTCGGTAGCGACTCTTGCTTACCGCAACATTTTGCGAACAAAAAACGCAAACTAGTATTAACAGTCGGTTTTTCCACCGTATCACAGAACTGACGACTCTGCTGGGGATAATGATATAAAGTGGGGTAAACCTTAGGATCTAGGTCATATTTAATTTCTTTCTCTTGATTGTATTGCTTGCTTTATATTTATGGGAACTGTTTGGGTTATTTGATCCTACACCCGAATCAGGGAAACACCTTTTAGGTAAGTAGCAATAAACTGTGAGGGAGCTGTGCTGGGGTATACCGACATGGTTGAAGAAATAGCTATGTTGATGTGGCACTTTGGTTGGTACCCATAACCCTTGAGTCAATCAGAGAGTTGTACGGGGGCGTCGCGTGGTGTCATAAAGCATCAAATGACCTTAGAACCTTAAATTGCACAACTTGGCCAGTAGAAAGTAGCGAGATGGACGGCTTTGGTGTATGCCTAAGGTCGACAGATACTCGATGCTACATTCATTGAGGTTTGACACTTGAGTTTTGTTTGGTAGCGAGTAAATCGCAAATTGAACGAAGCTGGGGGAAAGATTAGTGATATTGAGATCCCTTTAGAACCCGGTTACATATTTACAGGACAGGTTGAACCAATCCAGCTTCAAGAGGGTATGACCTTAAAACTCAAGCAAGCCTTAAACCTAAGGACTTGGTGTGATTTGTCTGTGTTTGCTATGCTTGTGATTTATCATGACATCATAAACATCATACCATAGCATATCATGACTAACCATTTCAAGGATCTCGAGGGCCTGTGATGTAGGTTATGATAAATCAGACGTCTAGCAAGGGGAAAAGGGATTTATTTTCCTCTAGCTAATGTCGTCAGAAGATCAAAAATCAACAACTTGAGTCAGGGGCTATGACCCACTTGATATGGTGAGCTTGAATCTCGTAGAAGGACTTGAACGACGCAAAGTTCTTCAATCAAAGCTGCAAAATTCAACTTCTGAAATTTTCTTGTTTACCCCACGAGATCCTTGAAAACATTGCATACGTATCATACATATAATTTCATAACAGGACTCATAACAGGTTTCTTATCTCCTCCGCTGTTTATTTCAGCAATGTCTCTTGAATAAACTGTGAAAGATCTTCAGACTCAGAACACGCAGTTCCAGCAAATGATTGTGGCTCTGGCCAAAGGACACGAAGAGCTGAAGGCTCTGATTGTTAAGAAGAACAAGAAGACCAAGAGGACAGCCGGTGTGGCACATATGAGTAGAAGGTTCAGAGGGCCGCCAAGGTGGGTTGTTGATTTAGCTTCTTCATCTAAAGAGGGAGAGAATCAAGAAGCCAGAGAAGAGGACACTAGTCCTAAAGAGTCTGACAATGAAACTGATTATAATGAGGAGCAGTACCCTCCGGCTGACGAAAAGTATAAGCAGTTAGAAGAGTGTTTGAGTGCTCTGGAAATCTAGAAGGTTCCTGGGCTGGATTTTGAAGAGTTGGGTCTGGTCTCTGGGGTTGTCATCCCCCCAAAATTCAAGGCACCGGTATTTGCTAAGTATGATGGGGTCTCTTGTCCTAAAATGCATCTTCGCTCCTATGTGAGGAAGATACAACCTCATACTGCTGACAAAGACTTGTGGGTTCACTTCTTCCAAGATAGTCAGTCTAGAACATTGTTGCACCCCAAAATTTACCCTCTTGATTTAGGCTTATGTTTCATCATGAATATCATATTGCATTGCATTCATACATTGTGATGGGATCAAAGTAATTTGGTTATCAAGTCTTCCTCAAAGCCTTGAAGGTTGTTTGCATTGACAAGTTGCTCAAGTAGAATCTTATCATCTAAACCTATGGATCTTTCAAGCTCAAAAGTTATTGCATATCTCAAGATATTTCATCCATCTCTTTGGATCATCAGAGGATTGAAGTTTGTGTTTGATTATAAGAGGAATCTCTCTTTGGATTCACCAGTCAAATTAGGGTTTTGTTTGAGCAAGGCTATTGATGCATGTGCAAATCTTGATTTGGAAGCTACAACATCTCATTGGCATTTGAAAAGTCTTTGTACAAGAAATTGGTCAAGATGCCCAGAGGATTTGATGTTTTGAAGATGATTCATCAGTCTCCTAAGGTGTTGACCAAAACTAGGGTTTGGGATCTCATCAATATTTCTTAATAATTTTGAAGTGAAACTTTTCATATGGCCTCTTTATGTTTGGAAGATCATATGTTTGAAGTTTTGATCATCAATTTTGAAAGGAAGTGGATCAATTGATTCAGAGGGGTAAAATGGTCATTTTGGTCAAAATCAGTCAAAGTCAAGGTTGACCAAGTGAATTTTTGGCCAACCATCAATTCAAGGATTCACTTTTCATTTTTCAAGTCCATTTTGGTCATTGGATCAAAGAGATAGAGGTTTGGATTGGAACTTGTTCATGAAGAAACCCTAAAAGTTTCTAATTTTGGAAAAATAAGGACTTAATTTCAAAAATTCATATTTTATTCACCTTTGATCAAAAAAATACAAATGAAATATGCTTGGAAAGCTAAGAGGATGATATTTTATCTCCTTTTGTTATCATGTCCAAATTGAAAAGGAATCAGGAGTTATGGTCTTTTGAAGTCACCAAAATTATAGGTCATTTTCCAAAATTAATGAATTTCAAGCTAAATTTTGAGGACCTTAATGGATTCAATTGCAAAAACTCAAAACTAAGGGATTGTAGATATTTTTTAATACCTTTCCAAATTGTGCTCATTTGTGTCAAAATTCAAAATTATGAGCAAGTTGTGGACCTTGGAATTTGGAGGCATTTCATTGAATTCATGCATACCATGCAATTTGCAATTTCTTGATAACTTGATTTGTGGCCATTTGTTTCACTTCAAACTTGACCCATGACTAATATGCAATGTACCAAGTCCCATCATGCCAAATTTTGAGCTGCACATGGGCAAATGCAAGGGGAACTCGTGATTTTTCCAAAAGTGGCATGAAGTTGCCTAATCACCAACACTTGCTTAATACAAGGATTTAAGTCTTAATTTTGTTGCTAATATCTTCCTGAGGTAAAATGGACTGAAATGCACGTAAAATTCAAGCCAACGCACGAGGGATTTGAGGGATTCATGTGCATACTTGATTTTGGCAAAAAGAAGATTTCATTCTTTCTAAGAGCTTTCAGTGCGAAAAACCTATTCTACCCTCCTCATGATGCTCTATATATTAAGAAGCTAGCCTCAATGAGCGTGGTCTGTGCTTCATTTCATCCCTGAAATCAGAAAACTCCATTGCTTTTGCTCTGCAATTTTCTTCGATTCTTCCATCTCCCTTGCGCGTTTTGGTCAATTCTTCTTGCGTTCTCTTCTCCAAGTGATAAGGATTGTAGATCGAGGCTTGGTTTGCAACTGGAGTGAAGGAGACAGTAGATCCATTTTTTCTCAAAGGTTTGAATTCTCAACTTTGGATTTTGATTTCTAGTCGTGCATTGTGTGATTTAAGTTCATAATCATGTTGTTTGAAGTCCACTAAGTGTTTTTGAAGCTTCATAGCTTTTAATTTGATGAGATATGCATGAATGATGCATCTGAATTTTTTCTGTTCAGTGAGTTTTTGACATTTTTGCACGATCTGTTCTTGATCCATGGTTCATTATTTTTTGTGATTCGAATTGTATATTGAAGTATGAAATGTTGGCTTTAATTTGCACGAAATTTCATGGAAAATGGTGTAAAATTGAGCATGTTATGTTGACTGGAAAGTGGGATGATGAACTGGATCATGCGCGCGTTTTTGCCATAGCCAGAGGTTGAAGATGATTTCGTGGCCTCCTCTGGTTGGCTGGCTTATTTCTTTAATTCATTTGAATTTTGTTTTATAAATTGATTTCCATAATTTTATTTCTTGCTCAAAAATGATTAAAAAATTCTAAAAAATTATCATAAACTCAAAATAATATTCCTGACCTTGTGCATTTTTTTGATAATTTTTGAAAATTTTTTGATTGGTCCAAAAATTAATGAGTTTAATTAATTGTTGTTTAGTGTTTATTTTTGTTTTAATATTGCTTTGATTTGGAAAATTCCACAAAAAATATTTTTGACTCATAAAATCATGTGGAATTTGATTCTGAAATTTGTTTAGTTTTGTTTTTCATTTTTGATAATTGAATCTAATTTCAAAAGTTAAATTGTTAATTGTTTTGTTTAAATTTTACTTTAATACTTCCATTGGTTCAAAAATTCTCAAAAAAATTATGTAAGCTTGTTTTTAATCATGGAGTCTGAATATAATTTCATTTTTGACCTTTTTGTGATTTTTGGCTAGGGTTCGCATTTTTTCCCTTAAATACTAGTTTAATTGTTAATTGTTTGTTTTATTTTTATTTTAATATTCCCTTTAATTCAAAAATTCCACAAAAAATCAGGGATGTGTGTTTTTAATTCTAATATTTGAATATAATTTTGGTTGGACATTTTTCTGATTTTTTGATTTAAATGTTATTTTGAGATGTGAATATTTGTTAATTGACTAATTGTTTGAATTTAATTTCATTTTTGACTTTTCTTTAATTAAAAAAAAACGTGAAAAATATATTTTCTGACATTTAGGGTTTCTTTGTGATTTGGTTGATCTTGACTTAAATTGTTTGAATTTTGATCTTACTTAATCAATATTTAGGATTAAAAGTAAAAAATTAGGGTTTTGTTGCTTATGGTGTAAGTTTCATTTTCAAAACCACTATGCCCTGGATTTTAAATAGAATTTAAGTCTTGATTAGGGTTCATGAATGTATTTAGGATTTGAAAACCATCTATCTTGATTTTTTTCAACTTGTTTTGACATTTTTTCACAAATTATTTTGAAAATTTGTCTAGTTTGGTAGTTTTGCCAACTAGTCTTGAACTTTGGACTTCATTTGGTCTCCTCCTCAATCATTCATGAACTTAGGGTTTACATTCTGACTTCTATACCTTTCAAAGATGCTAATATTTTTTGGGTTTGAATTATGGACCCTTATTTCCATTTTTGATGTATTTTTGAAGTGAAGGTACCCAATTAATGTTGTATATCTTGTTGCAAATTTGTTTGATGGCCAATGAACTTGAGTGAGGCCTATAATTGGGCACCTAATGATCATTTTGATTATTATTATTCATGATAGCTCAAACCATTTTGGCCTAATGTCCCATGCTTGAATGTTTGAACCTTCTAATGCATTGTGTGGAACCCCTCTTCTATTGTGCTTATGAGTTGTGATAATTTATTTGAGAATGGTTGAAATGTGTTTGCTACTGACCTTCATGGTCTTTGATTATATTATTCTCAAGCTCCTATGATCCTTGATTGATATTCAATTGTCAAATCAACATGGTGATAGAAAGGAGCAACATTCCTCTGATTCTTTTGACCTAATTGTGCATATGTCTGTTTCTTTTTTTTGTCTACTATACCTAATGCTCTGATAATTGTTATCATGCTTTTCTCACTTCATCATGTTTCATCCATCCCTTATGTGAATCATCATACAATTTATGGGAATACTAACTTGGTTGTTAAATGTGCGAGGTACTTTGAGGAAAGTTTCCTTTTTTTGGTTCGGGGCTATTGTGTTTCACTTTATTTGTGGAACAAAATTTATTATATTGGCACTATTCTTGTGCTTGGCATATTTGATGGTTTATGAAGAATATACATACATGTGATTGTGAATGCTATACATTGCCCATGGGATTTGTTCATATCTGATAAATTACTTACATCCTGATGGTGTAATTTCTGACTCAATTTGTCTACTGATGCCAGCTTGCTTGAAGTTCTCTGGGTTTATTTTTATTCTTGCTCAGTTACTACGGATAGTTATCCGTTTGGTATTACACTATTTCCTTTCTTACATTTTCATTTTGGCATAGTTCTTTGATTGCATGATGGGACCTCTGTTGCTGATATATGTAAGGAAGCCCTCTATTTTTGTTGTCTGATACATGTATTGTGTTTGCTTTTGATCGATGAGTCACTCAATTTAGAAATTGAGATCACGACTTCGCTCTCAGTGCATGTTCCCTATAGGATGTTTATTGTTTTTCTTCTTTAATTGTTGATCAATGAGTCACTCAATTTAGAAATTGAGATCACGACTTCGCTCTTAGTGCATGTTTCCTATAGGATGTTTATTGTTTTTCTTCTATAATTGTTGATCGATGAGTCACTCAACTTAGAAATTGAGATCACGACTTTGCTCTTATTGCATGTTCCCTATAGTATAGTTTTGTTAAGCTTCCTTTAACATGTTAATTAAGGTAGGAATCCATGTATGCTAACATAGGACAGGATTTTCCTTTATCCTCAACCTTAGGGTCAACCATTGTATGATAACACTAGGGATAGTGCTAGGCTATTTTCCCTTAGTTTTTTTTTTTTTGCATTTTGCATCTTAAAACAAAAATTGTTTTCTCGGAAAATCATAAGACATTTCTAATAAACTCAAACCCTTCTTCAAGGTAAAAGATACAAACCAATCTTACTTTGTCTGTGTGCTTCTTGGCTTTGCTTTTAAACCTGGTTTACCGATGTTTCGCCATCACACATTTGTTTGAAGCCGATGTTTCGCCATCGCATATGTTTGTTATCCTACTTTGATTCTCAATATCATTGTTAGGTGTGATGTTTTGTCATCTGTTTTATCGATGTTTCGCCATCTTTGCCATGATACCTTGTTATCTTTTAGCCAATGTTTCTCCATCACACATTTGTTTGAAGCCGATGTTTCGCCATCACATTTGTTTGTTATCCTGCTTTGATTCTCAATATCATTGCTAGGTGTGATGTTTTATCATCCGTTTTATCATTTGATGTTTCGCCATCTTTACCATGTCATCTTATTACCTTTTAGCCGATGTTTCGCCATCGCACATTTGTTTGAAGCCAATGTTTCACCACCGCATCTGTTTGTTATCCTGCTTTGATTCTCAATATCATTGCCAGGTGTGATGTTTTGTCATCCATTTTATCATTTGATGTTTCGCCATCTTTGACATGTTACCTTGTTATTATTTAGTCGATGTTTGACTATCTCATTTTTTTGTTGTTTCATTCGATGTTTTACAATCTTGATTGTTTTTTCTGCCTTAACTAAAAAACACAAACCAACCAAAATATGTAAGCTGAACTACGGCTGCTCTGATTCCTTAAAAGGGATACGTAGGCATTGGGGTAGGGTCAAACCGAGCACAACTTTTTATTTTCCCTACATTGTTTTCTTTTTCTTTCGCACGCATTCCCTTTTCAGTTTTAAGCCATAGACATAGGATTTGACCACACCCATTAGATTAGACAACAAGAGTGGATACCGTAGAGTACTACGGGCGTGTGGGGTGCTAACACCTTCCCCTCGCGTAAGAGACTCCCTTACCCGATCTCTCGGTCGAAAGACCGTGATTTCTCCCTTTCCAAGTGTTGTACCCCAAAATTTTCCCTCCCATATTTCTCAAAACATTTCAAGGAAGATCCCCAAGTTGCTCAAAGTAGCCCAAGGGTTGACCAGACAAGCTCTCCCCTAAGGCAGTCTACCCCAAATTAGGGTTTCATGTTGCATCAAGATATTTGAGTCCAAATGGTCCCAAATTATCACCAATGTCCTAATATCTTCTCAAGATCATCCATGTCAAGTTTCAAGCCTTGCAGAGGAAGTTTGCTCAGTCAATTGCTCAAAGGCCCAAAAGTCGACTGTGCTAGGGCAAAAGTCAACTGTGACCTACATACAGTCAAACTTCAAGATTTTTGGTCAACATCCTCATTTTGAAGTATATTTCATCATTTGATCAAGTTTTGATCATGATTCATCAAGGATTGCTCACAATTCATCAAGACTCAAAAGTTGCTAAATTAGGGTTTTGCAAGAAAAGTCAACCCAACTTTGACCAGGCATAACTTTCTCATACTTTATGATAAATGACCCATACAAAGCTCATTTTGAAGAGAATGAAATTCCCTACAATCCATCTTCATTTCCCAAGTTTAAAATATGCACTCACAAGAAGTTATGAATTTGGACATTATAGGTTATTTTGAAAAGTCAACAAAAACACCCTTTTTGTCAAAGCTTCATACATGAGAATGGAATATAAAATTGATATGAAACCAAATGGGTTGATTATAGGACATCTCAAGCTTTCTAAAAAGTCCAAGAACACCTCCAAAGAGTCAAAATTGAGGAAGTTATGCATTGTTGAAGTTGACCTTTTTTGCAAAATTGCCAAAAGTCAACTATCCCCAAAACTTCAAATTTTGCCAAAAGCGCCCATTCTTTTTCTCTTGTTTTGAGTTGGCATCATAGCCCACGTGCTCTAGCCCTTTCCACTTGTCCATATCATATTTTTATTAATTATTTTGATTTTTATTTGAATTAATTTGATTTAAATCAAAATAAATCAAATAAAAATCGAAAACATTAATAACCAAGGATTTTGTGTTGTTTCAGGCTTCATTGAACAGCTAGCACCATTCCAAATTCGCATCAAGCCATATGTGTACAAAGAGATTGGATTTGGACCAATTTTGGAAAGCTTTAAAGAAGCAAATCAAATCAAATAAAAAAGGATTAAAGGAGGGAGATTTGGATCAATTATGGACTTGGATTCATTCTTTGTTACATAAGGAGTGCGGCCAGACCTAGAAAGAGGTTAGAAATCAGGCTCAGAGCAAGAACATAATTCGCAAAAAGAAGCAAAAAGTGTGAGGTCAAAATCCCACTTAGAGGCATCCTCAAGGCTCGACACGTCTCCCAATCGCTTCCTGGCAGTCTCCACAAGCGAAAGCAATCAAAAGCAGGCATTTTCAAGCCCTCCCACGCACTGTAGGTCGCTCACGATATCACCCTTTTCTTGAATTCGAAAAGCTTTATTCTTGCATCCATAGCGTAAAATAATGGCATATTCTTAATCTACAGAGCATTTGCAAGCTTTTGGCATTATTCAATTTCATTTATATGGACTGAATCGAAACTCACCATTGTTAGGTTTTCAAGCTTGTTTTTAGGGCTTTTTATTTCAGGAATAATTAGCCTTCATAATGGGCATGGTTGTGATTAGAAGAGTGAGACGAATCTAACCATGGTGTTAGATTCCATTTATGTGGCTTGTAGAGGATTTTGGAGGAACCCCTATTTGTTGCGACGGACATTTGTCTGTAGGTATAGTTGGTTTAACTTTTAGCCACGGTCCAAGAACAGGGATGAAGGTGTGTCACTCCTCCATTCGTCCATTCAAACATTGGTGCATTTTTATGATTTTTGTCCACTAATATTCATTTTCTTATATTATTATTAGTTTGTATTATATTAACAAATAAAAATAAGTGGCGTAGTGGTTACCAGGTGTGTGTTCAAGGCGTTGGAGGCTGGAGGTCAGGGGTTCGATCCCTGCCTCCAGCATTTGTTATTTTCTCATTTGTTTTCAGGAGATCTAATGCACGCTTGATTCTGATGTCCACCATACACCTTCCTCATCAACACGCCAGATGGCCAGATGGCCAGATCTGGTGGCTACCACTGAGGGTGCACCAAAGGGTCAATCAATGCACATGCACTTGATTGTAAAAAGTCAAACATACCTCACAAATGGGCCAGATTTCTTGCTATTGGCACACCATTTTCAGGCCCATCTCTCTCTCTTTTATATTTTATTTATTTTCATTTATTTATTTATTTATTTATTTATTAACCCAAAAATTACTTTCTTTTTATCAAAAAATCACAAAAAATATTTTATATCCAATTAAAATTAGAATTTTTATTTTTCGTCAATAAATATTAATTAAAATAATTAGGTTATTTATGAGTAGATAACTTTAATTGATTTTGTAAATATTTAAAATTAATTAGAATCAATAGGTTTTTAACACTAATTTAATTATTTTATTTTCTTTCTTAAATTAACAAAACTCCAAAAAAATGTCACTTAATTATTTTTCGTTTATTAATTTAATAACTAATTAATTTAGCATTAAATTTTAGGATTTAATTTCTTTTCTTAAAAAATATTAAAAAACCATAAAAAATATTTTCTTTTAATTAGGAGGGTCAAAACCCTAGTTTCGTATTCGATCCAATTGTCTCGCGCACTTTATTTTTTCTTTATTCAATTATTGTATCTGCTCCCGGTTTGTAATAATTAATTAGGACATTTATTTATTTTTCCGCTTTTAAATTTCAAAGGGTTTGCTTTTGGCGATGTAAATACTCGATGCCTTGTAATAGTTAGTTTAAATTCCGCACTTTAATTTCTGCAAATATCCAACTGTTAGATGTTTGATAATAGGGTTTGCATGACAAGAATGAATGTCTAATTTTAAAACAGTTAGGTCACCCTAAACATGTGCAAAGATAAAAATAACTGAAATCAACACACTCGCACATGCGCCCTCCTAAGGTACACTCCCACTTGGTTGCCTTCGTAAGCGGTCATTGAGTATAGGTTGTTTTAGAGGTCGCCCTCTTGTCTAAAAGATCATAAGTTGCCTTAGAAAGGTTGCCTCGAATATTGTTGCCTCGAATAAATGATCTAAGACATTAGGGTTACCGCTAAGACGTCCTAACGTTGCTTTAGTGACTGTATGTCCCCCTTTCGAATTGACCCTCAAACTCCAACGACGGTGCTACCTACTCACCAATAGTGGGATATCATTGTCTAAAGGAAACAAACATAGAACGATTCCTTTTTCGAGTAGGTAGATTAATTCTTAGATACTTTCTCATCCAAAACAAAACTTTTTCACACTTACACTCCTTTACAAACAAAGTTTTCAAAAACACTTCATTACACTCTTGAAGACAAAAGCAAGAGTTAAATCGAAGTTAAAACAAAAACTTTTCAAAGCATACAAACACAAAGAATTTTTTTTTGAAAATGATGAGCAAGTACCTAAGAGCCCGTAGATAACTACGGATAGAATGGGTGTTAATACCTTCCCTTTCTATAATCTACCCCCCGTACTCAGAAATATCTCAAAAAAGGAATTTTTCTGTGCTTTTTTCTTTTCCTTGTTGGATAAAATAAAATTCGGTGGCGACTCTTGCTTACCGCGAAATTTTGTGAATACAAACGCAAAACGCGAACCCGCATTCCAAAAACAGTCAGTTATTCCCACCGTATCACATAACTGGCGACTCTGCTGGGGATATTTTAAGTGGGGTGTACCTTAGGAATAGTTCATCATAATGTTTTCAATTGCTTGATTTGTATGCTTTATCTTTGTGGGTTTGAATCGGAGTTACTATAGATCCTAACCCGGATCTGGGGATACCTTTTAGGTAAGTAGCAATAGACTGTGAGGGAACTGTACGACGTAGACCGATACGGTTGAAGCAGTAGCTATGTTGGTGTGGCAATTTAGTTTGTACCGATATCCCTTATGGTGGAACAAGGAGAATATGGGGCAACTAAGGAGTCATTAAGCACCAACTGACCTTAGAACCTATAATTGACCAACTTGGCCATAGAAAAGTAGCAGTATGCTACACTCATTGAGACCAAACTCTCGCGATGATTCCGGCCGCAAGAAAAGGTTGCTAAACTGGAAATATGACCGATCGAGGGTGGTCAGTGATATTGAGATCCTCTAGAACCCGATTACTATTACTAGGACATGTTGAACCAACTAAACTGAAAGAGGGTAATACCTAAACTCCATGCCATCCTGAAATCTAAGGGCTACTGTGTGACTTGTTTGCCCTTACCATGTTTGCTATCTGTGAATACTTGTGGTGTGTTTCTATCATAACATCATGCATCATGAAATTGCATGCATGTTTCATCAGACTAACCCATTTCAAAGACTAAGGGGATTCATCTTTGTTCTTTTTTGCATATCATGGCATCTATGCGCAGAAATATTATTCGCATCAGCTTCGTACAATTCCCTGCTCAACTTAGAGAGTTGGTTTCTAAAGTTCCAGATACTTCTTCCTTTGTCAAAAGACATGGTCACCTCCTTGGTTTGGTCACTTCTAAGATGGATGAGCAGATGATGAGTGTCTTGTTCCAGTTCTTCGACCCGTTGCACCACTGCTTCACCTTCCCGGACTATCAGTTGGTCCTTAATTTGGAGGGGTTCTCTGATTTACTTGGTATTTCTATTCTAGAGCAGACGCCATTTACAGGTTAGGAGATAGCTCTTAGGCCAGAGGATGTTGCTATAGCCTTACATCTGACAAAGGCTGAAGTAATGTCTAACTGGGAGACTCAGAGTGGGGTAAAAGGCTTCCTGGCTAAGTTCTTGATTGATCAGGCTCAACATTTTTGGGACAGTTTGGATTTTCAAGCATTCAAAGATATCCTGGCACTTTTCATTTATGGCTTGGTTTTGTTCCCTAATTCAGATTCTTTTGTCGACGTGAACGCAGTGAAGATCTTCATGTCCCGTAATCCAGTACCTACTCTCTTAGGTGACATTCTACATGCTCTTTATGCCCGTACTGCTCGGAAACGGGGAACCCTTATGTGTTGTGCCCCGTTGCTGGCGAGGTGGTTTATTTCTCACCTCCCCAAATCTGTTTTGAAGAACAAGGAAGGTATGGGTTGGGCCTAAAGAATTATGTCCCTTGCTCATACGGACATCAGCAGAAGCACTAAAGACATGGAAGAAGTAGCTGTTATTGACCGGTGCAGAAAATACCCCAATGTTCCTTTACTTGGAATTAGGGGAGGGATCACCTATAATCCTTGTCTGGCCTTATGAAAGTTTGGGCGAGCTCGAAAGGACGGTCCTCATGAGTTGCTGATTCTGAGTATTGTCTTTGACTTCCAAGGGGATAGTGAGGGACATCGTCGCAGGTTCATACGAGCTTGGAATAGGGTTAATAGGTATGATCCGCATGAGCTAGGAGCGAAGACTTCTCTTCTGATGGAACCGTATCTCCGGTGGGTTCGAGCCCGTGCCCAAAAGCTGGGAATGCCATACGAAGTTGTCTTACCGGTAATTGTTGAGAGTGCTGATGAAGAAGGGGTTCCTCATACTATCCTCCATCCATACATGCCTACTGACATTGGGGCATTAAAGAGGTTATGGATCCAGTTAAGAGAAGAATGGGATACTTACAGAGAGAAGTATCACGAGCAGGAACAGAAGATCCTAAAGCTTACAAGGCAGCTGGAGAACGAGAAATTCCTCAACGATTATGTCAGCACCAACGGAAAACGACCATGGGAGCGCTGATGTCTTTTGTTATTTCTAGTGTTGATTTACTTTTCAGTTTTTCCTTGTAACGCCTTAAAGGCATTTGTCAAACATTGTTTCAAGTTTTTAATCTAATAAAAGTGTGTTTCCTTTTGGTTTACGAATTTGAATCTCCCGAAGTCTATGAAATCATATCATATGCATTCCATTTCCATGCACCTCATTAGAGGTGCCCTTACATGTCTCTTGTCTTCTTCGCTGTTTATTTCAGCAATCATGTCTGCTGAAACATCCACTGATCAATCTATTAAGGCTCTACAAGCTCAGAACGCTCAATTCCATGAAATGTTCATGAACCTGGCCAAAGGGCAGAAAGATCTGAAGACTCTTATCTTGAAGGATAAGAAGAAGAAGAAGAAGAAGACAGTCCTCCTGAACATGGGTCACAGGTTTGGAAACAGGTTGCGAGAGGAAGTTGATTTGTCTCACTCATCTGGAGGGGGAGAGAATCAAGAAGAAAGGAGGGCTCCTAGCCCTGTGGTTTCTGACAACGACACTGACTTTGACGAAGACCAGTATCCTCCTGCCGAAGACAGGTATAAGCAACTCGAAGACCGGTTAAGTGCGATGGTGATCCAAAAGATACCTGGATTGGACTTTGGTGATTTGGGTCTAGCATCTGGGGTGGTGATTCCCCACAAGTTCAAAGCTCCTGTATTTGCTAAGTACGATGGGGTCTCCTGTCCAAAGCTACACCTCTGATCGTATGTCAGGAAGATCCAACCATATCCTGCTGACAAGAATCTCTGGATTCATTTCTTTCAAGATAGTCTTTCAGGGACTCAACTTGAGTGGTTCTATCAGCTAGAAGGAGCTAACGTCTGTAACTGGGAGGACCTTGCTGCTGCTTTTTACAAGCAGTACCAATATAATGCCGACCTTGCTCCCACGCGTACCCAACTTCAGGGTATGTCTATGGGTGCGAGCGAGGGTTTTAAGGACTACGCTCAGAAGTGGAGAGATCTTGCTGGTAGAGTACAACCCCCTCTGGTTGACAGGGAGTTGGTAGATATGTTTCTGGGGACTTTGTCGGGTCCGTATTTCAACCATTTGATCGGAAGTTCATTGTCTGGTTTCACTGAGTTAATTATGACTAGGGAGAGGGTCGAAGCCGGTATCAAGAGCGGAAAAATACAGAAGGGTGCTTCGTCAAGCACAGAGAAGAAGCCTTTTAAGAAGGAGTCTAATGCAGTTTACAGCTCTAGGAGCTAAAGTCGACCCGAGCGCCGCCAAGCGGTTAATGCGGTAGTTATTTCAAGACCAACTGTTGCCACACAACGCAATAATCAGCCAAGAGCAGAGATACCGTAGAGATAGTTTACTCGGCTTAACATGACTTTATCTCAAATTCTGCCACAGTTGTTGAAGACTAACTTGGTGATTCCGAGGGAAGCTCTAAAAAATCCCAACACCACATCACCGTTGTATAATCCGAATGCCCACTGTGCTTATCACTCTGATAGCTCGGGGCATGATACCAATAATTGTTGGGCCTTGAAGAATAAGGTACAGGATCTGATTGACGCTAAGGAGATTGAGTTCGAAGCGCCAGAAAAGCCTAATGTTATGACCGCTCCTATTCCCAAGCATGGGGTGAATGCTGTAGATGATGACTCATTTGTGAGTTCTGTAGAAGACATTGCTACTCCATTGATGACTGTAAAGAGGAACCTTTTGTTAGCCGGTTTATTTCCAGGATGTGGCGAAGGTTGCCATCTGTGTTCCGTCCTACCTACCGGTTACCATCTATTAAAGTCAAGTATCTAACGACTGATGGATAATAAAGAAATCTTGTTCGAGAAAACTTTTTTCCTTTGGTTCTTGTTGAAGAAGTTTCCATAATCACCATTTTCTCCAATTCTTCCAAGGCTTCCTCGAGAAAGCCTGTTAGAATTACATCTGTTCCGAGAATCACTCCATTGATCATTATTGTTCCTGGACCTATCCCTTACATGTAGGATAAGGCCGTCTGTTGTATCTCAAAATTTGCCCTCTCATTTATCAAGATTTTTCCTCACAAGACTTCTTGGACTCCAGACAGGATTAGGGTTTGCTCAGCTTAAGACCTCACCTTGCATTGATGACCTGAAATTAGGGTTTGAGTTTTCACAAGGAATTTTGGACCATAAATCCTTCATGTGACTTTCATACACCATCTTGGACCCCTAAGATTGCTCATGTCAAGTTTCAAACCTTGAATCACATTTTGCCCAGTCAATTGGACAGTTGACCTAAAAATCAGCTGTATTGGGGAAAAAGTCAACCATGGCCAATTTACAGTCAAACTTCATAATTTTTTATCCAAAACAACGTTCTAGGCTCCTATGTACCATTTGATCAAGTTTGGACCATAACTCCTCAAGAAATTTGATCAAATCATCAAAAGGGCAAAATGGTAAAAATTAGGGTTTTGACTGAGAAAGGGCAATTTCTGATTTTTAACCTAGCCAATTAGGTTCAAGAATGATCTCAAAGACTTAATGGCATCATCTTTACCTAATCACATAGTTCAAAAGATCTCAAATACATAGGATTGACAGATGAATTTTGCAGTCAACAGATCAAAAGTCAACTGTACACTGAAAAGTCAAACTTTGACTTTTTGGTCAAAATCAAGTGCCAAGGGTCATAATTCATCAAGATATGTCAAAATGTGAAACTTGTTGACCAAGAAACCTAAAACTTCAAATTATGGTTTTAATTTGAAATTTTTCATAACTTAGAATTTTTCTAAGTATGGAAAATTTCTTATTTTTTCTCAACTTTCCATAACTTTTTCACCATGATGCAATTGGATTCAAAGAAAAATTACAACATGAAAGTTGTATTCCTCCATGAAATCTACAACTTTTATTCACAAAGTTTTCCTAAAATATGCTTGGATCTCAAGATATGAATTTGTGAATAAGGGTCCATAAACTTTTTAACTTAGTGAAATTTTGCCCTAGTTTAGGCAGGTTTTTGGCCTAACTTCATGGTAACTTTTCACCTAGTTCCAAGAGGTATCTCAAGTTTCATTTCAAATATGGATTGTATATCATGTTACAAGATTTCCAAAATGTCCAAGAACTCTCCAAGATCATTTGTGGTTAGGGAGAATCAAAGAAGAGAAAATGGCAATTTGTCACTTTTGTTCAAGCCATTTTCACAATGGTTCAAGTTGCAAATCAGATCCTAGCATGCTTGTACTTTGTATTACAGGTCCTAATCCCTTCTACACTCCATAATCGAATGCTAACTCAATGGATAATGTCTTTATTTTGATCTTTGGTGCATTGTACAAAAGATTAATCCATAAATGGCATAAAGTTCACAATACCATTTTGATAAAGCAAGCCTTTTCAACTTTATCAGCCTTGAGCCTTGGACTTGTTCCTTGGATGCAGGCATTTTCCACAGATAACAAGCAACTTGTACCAACTCTATGCAGCTAGCAAGCAAGCCTGTACATGCCTTTGGCATAAGTCATTTCAACTTTCTTCAAAAGCAAGCAAATTGGCAAAAGTCAAGAGAACTTGTCCATCTGATAAAGAGAAGACTTGGCTTCATTCTAAATAACTTCAGAAACTTGTCACAAGCCAAGACACGATTTCCTAACATCCCAAACACACTCAAACACCAAAATAACATTTTTCTGTCCAAACAGGGAAGCTTCTGCAAAACTCAAGCCAAATCATATTTTGCTCGTTGACTTCTACAAGGAGTTTCAAGCATTCTCAAGGCAATCTAAGCATTGGAATAGCTTGAGGTAACTTCAAGGAAGCTCACACGATCCTCAGGCCTCACTCAAAGTCCCCACATTGCCATATCCAAACTCAGCTGAACAAGGTATTTTTCAAATCTCTATCTCCTTATTTAGGCATCCTTAGGTCACGATTTGTGAAGCAAAAATGTAGTCCTTAACTTGCTGAAGCTGTACATATGCATAGTTGTTATTTATATTAAATGAGTAGTGAGAATTTGAAGCTTGAAGTTCACAAAAAATTTAGGTCAGAAATTAGGGGTGATAAAATTCTCCTTGATCTTTGAGTGTTAGGTCATAAACTTTATATCACTGGAATCGTGAGATCATAAGCTACATTTTTTTTGTTATAAGTTTTTGATTTTATGCAAGCTAGAGCAAGATACAGGTTGAAGGCAAGAACACGCGTGTTGGGAGAAGCTGGAGGACAGGGATGAAGTCCTGGGCCTGGCGCGCCTTTGGGCCTCCTGTTTCTACTTTTCACACCCCCCCAATTTTTGATTTCCACACCCCATTTGTTTATTTTGCAAATTTTTCATATTTTCTTTTTATTTTTATGTTTATTGACTTTATTATTTTTTTTCTGAACATTAAAAAATCCCAAAAATATTTTCTTAATTTTTTGCATTTTATTTTATTTTTTTTATCTTATTTTTTGCATAAAATATTGATTATTCAAATAAATAGAACTTTATTTTCTTAAATAAATAGTAAATATATTTAAAAATATCATACATTTTTATTTTTTATTCATACACATAAAATATTATTTCCACATATATTTTAATTTTTAATATTTGTACATAATATTGTTATTATTTTTCTTGAACAAAAAATGAATAAAATAAATAATAGAAAACATAATTTTCTTTTAAACCAAAAAATTAGGGTTTCCCCTTTCAAAAATAATATTATTATTTTTCTTATTTTTAGGACTTAAATAATTTTATTTTTATTTTTACGTATATAAAATAAATACAAAAAAAACATTTTGCATCCATACATTTTATTGCATATTTAAATAATTGTTTATTTATTTATTGTACCAAAATTCAATTGGGTTGTAATAATTTCTAGGGTTTTATTTTGAGCAATATCCCACATTTAAAACTTGTATCCCCCCTCCCATAATATTGTTGTAATAACTTAGATTTACTTTACGCAATTTATCGCATTATATACATGTTTAGTAAAATTAGGGTTTGTATGATAAGAACAAAATAAATAAAAAAACATGACCTAATACAAGACAAACAAAATGCATGAAAAATGACAACACATTGCACACAAGCACCCTTAGGGTTTCACCCACTTGGTTGCCTAATTTAAATAGCCATGGTATGCATGCTAGGCACTTGGCAAAACAATACAAACAAATAAGATCATAGTCCCTCGATGACGCTATAAAAAGGTTGCCTAAACAAAATGATCTTGGTCCCTTAAACATGCTAAGATACTTGGCACCATTGCTATCATGGTCATACGATGGCCCACGCCTGTCCCGTTTAACATCCAAAGATAGGGTTGTCTACCAAAACAATGGTAGGTCAACAATGTCAAAGGAATAAAAATGTACAAGAAAGACTTTTGAGTAGGTAGATAAGCTTCTAGTTACTTGATCAACTTCAAAATAATCCTTGCTATTTTCAAACACACACATTTCAAAACATTTTCCAAACAACTTTCAAACATTGAAACATTTTTCAAAAGACAAACATCTTTGTATACATTCTTACAAACGAGAATCATTACAAAGATTGCCTAAACAAAGGCCTCTTTTCAAAATAATTTCAAAACCACACAAAGCACCATTTCAAACAATTTCAAAGCAAAAGCAAGTGATCTAAACAAGTAACTAAGAGCCCATGGAAAACTATGGATGAAAAGGGTGCTAGCACCTTCCCTTTTCATAATCTACCTCCCGAACCCAAAAACAATCTCAAAGGTCTTTCCTGTGCTTTTTTACCTTTCCTTTTTGGATAAAAGAAAAGTCAGTGGCGACTCTTGCTAACCGCAACATTTGTGAACACAAACGCAAAACCTCAAGTCAGCTCTCCCACCGCATCACAGAACTGGCGACTCTGCTGGGGATTATTGTAAAAGTGGGGTTACCTTAGGGTTTTAGATCACCTTTACATGCTTATCTTACTTGACTTGTTTTCTTTACACTTTGGTTCTATTGTTTGGGTTTGAATCCTCGACCCGGATTTAGGAAACATTCATAGGTAAATAGTAATACATTGTGGAAACTGTGCGGGGTATACCGACATGGTATAAGCAATAGCTATGTTAGTGCGACATATTTGTGGGTATCGGTAGCCTTTGAGTCAATCAAAGAGAATACGGGGCCGTTGAGTGATATCATGAAGCACTAATGGACTTTTAGAACCTTTACTTAACCAACTTGGCCTTTTTGGATGTAGTGAGATGACCGACTTTGGTGCAGTTCGAAGTTGGTAGATACTCGATACTACACTCATTGAGGGTTGGTTCCTTGGAATATTTCGGTCGCCAGTAAAGAGGCTGAATTGAAACAATGAACAAGGAAACAATCCAGTGATATTGAGCTCCTTAGAACCCGGTTACTATTTCTAGGACAAGTTGAGCCAACTAAACTTCAAGAGGGTACTTACCTATGAAACCCCATGCAAGCCTAAAACTAGGAACTTGTGTGATTTTCTTGTACATATATACTTATGTATAACATCATAGACATCATAAAGCATCATATGCATCAACTAACCATTTCAAGGATTTTGGAGATTCATCTTTGTTCTTGTTTTGTAGGTTATGGATTCACTTCGCAGGAAAACTGTCCAAGTCAACCTTGTAAGAATTCCTCCACAACTAAAGGAGCTTGCTTAAAGGATTCCTGATAATTCTCCATTCACCGAGAGGCATGGTCGTCTACTCAACTTAGTCACTTCCAACACTGAGGAGGATATGCTGAAAGTTCTCTTCCAGTTCTTTGACCCTTTGCATCATTGCTTCATATTTCCTGACTACCAACTTGTGCCTACTTTGGAGGAATTTTCTCAACTCTTGAGGATTCCTATTCTCAATCAACTACCCTTCAACGGTACGGAAAGAGATCCAAATCTAGAAGAGATTGCTCAAGCCTTACACTTGCACTCCTCTGATGTCACAACACATTGGGAAACTAGAAGTGGTGTCAAAGGCTTCTTGTCAAAGTTTCTGTTTGAGAAAGCCCAAAGTTGTTGGAATTCTCTAGACTTGCAAGCTTTTGAGGAGATTGTAGCTCTTCTCATCAATGGGATGGTCTTATTCTCTAATCCTGATCAACTTATAGATGTAAGTGCTGTCAAAATCTTCATGACTCACAACCCGGTGCCTACATTGCTTGGGGATATCCTCCACTCTTTTCACACTCGTACAATGAGGAAAAGAGGTGTTCTCATGTGTTGCACTCCTCTCCTGGAAAGATGGTTTATTTCTCATCTTCCCAAATCAGTCTTGAAGAATGAGCAAGGCTTGAGGTGGTCACAACGGTTAATGACACTTAACCATTCAGATATTCATTGGTGTTCTCAATCAAAAGAGAATGTTATTATCATTGACCATTGTGGGGAATTCCCTAATGTCCCTCTACTTGGAATTAGGGGAGGCATCACCTACAACCCTTGCTTATCTCTGAGACAGTTTGGTTATGCCCGAAAGGATGGCCCACATAACATGCTGATTCAAGGATTGGTTTTCGACTTCGACAACGACAATCAAGGACTCCGACAAAGGTTCATTCGAGCTTGGAGGATGCCCAACAAGGTAGACAGTAAGACCTTAGGACACAAGAATTCCATCCCTCTTGAGCCTTACCTCAAGTGGGTATGAACCCGTGCCCAAAGTCTTATGATGCCTTATCCCTCCATTCTCCCAGTGATTATAGAGCATGTTATGGAAGGAGAGGTTCCATACACCCTCCTACATCCTGACATGCCAACATCACTCGAAGATTTACAAAGGAGTTGGATACAAATCAAGGGAGAGCGCGATACTTTCGAAGCCCAATTCTACTCAAGAGAGAAGAAGGTTTTGGAACTCACTCATCTACTTCACGAAGAGCAGACTCTCAACACCTACATTGCACCAAAGAGGATGCGCAACGTCTTTTTACCTTAGAATTTTGTATTATTTTGCCCAATGGGCATTGATGTACTAACAATTCTATCTTATTAATATGACGTGTGTTTCTTTTTTGTTTAAAACAAATTTGAATTTCTTAATCCTTGAAAGCATTACATGAATACATATCATTCATCATATGCATAAACATGTCTTCACACCAAGTTTCCTCATCTCTCTGCTGTTTATTACAAGCAAGATGGATATTGAACAAACGGTCAAAGATTTGCAAGCTCAGAATTCACAATTTCAACAGCTACTCTTGACCTTAGCCAAGGGGCAGGAGGAACTCAAGACTCTACTAGAGAAGGAAAAAGAGAAAAAGAAGAAGAAGCGAGCCGATGTGGTTATCATGGGCAGAAGGTTTGAAGGACAAGCCAGACGGACTTTGGAATTCCCATCAACATCTGAAGAGGGGGAAGTTTTGTACCCCAAAATTTGCCCTCTCATATTCCTCAATACATGGCAAGAAAAATCTCCAAATTGCTCAAGGTTGCTCAAGAGTTGGTCAGACAAGCTATCTCATAAGGCAGTCTACCCCAAATTAGGGTTTTGTGTTGCATAAAGATCCTTGAATCCAAATGACCTCAAGTGCTCCCAAATACCCTAATATATTCTCAAGATCATCCATGTCAAATTTCAAGCCTTGCAGAGGAAGTTTGCTCAGTCAAATGCCCAAAGGTCCAAAAATCGATTGTGCTAGGGCAAAAGTCAACTGTGACCTATATACAGTCAAACTTCAAGATTTTTGGTCAAAATTATCATTTTTAAGGATATTTCATCATTTGATCAAGGGTTGATCATGATTCATCAAGGATTTCTCAAAATTCATCAAGACTCAAAAGTTGCTAAATTATGGTTTTGTAGGAAAAGTCAACTCAACTTTGACCAAGCATAACTTTCTCATACTTTATGAGAAGTGACCCATCCAAAGCTCATTTTGAATAGGATGCAATTCCCCACAATCCATCTTCACACCCCAAGTTCAAAATATGCACTCACAAGAAGTTATGAATTTGGATATTATAGGTCATTTTGAAAAGTCAACAAAAACACCTTTTTTGTCAAAGCTTATAACTTGATCATGGAATATCAAAATGATATGAGACCAAAAGGGTTGGTTAGAGGACATCTCAAGATTTCTAAAAGTCAAAGAACACCTCCAAAAGTTCAAAATTGAAGAAGTTATGCATGGTTGAAGTTGGACTTTTTTGCAAAATTGCCAAAAGTCAACTATCCCCAAAACATCAAATTTTGTCAAATGGGCCCATTATTTTCCACTTGATTTGAGCTTGAATAGTTGCCCACGTGTCCTAGCTTCAGCCATGAGCCCATATTTCATTTTTATTATTTAATTTGATTTTTAATTGAATTTATTCATTTTAAATCAAATAAAATCATATAAAATCCAACACTTTGATAACACTAGATCTTTTGCCTATTTCAGGCTTTGATTACAATCATTATCATCATCAAATTAGAATCAAACCAAATCATGTGCAAAAATATTGGAATTAGGCAAAATTGGAAAGTTTGTAAAGGGAGATAAAATTAAATATGCAAGCATTGATAAGGCAAGATTTGGATCAATTTTGTTGACCTAATGCACTAAGAATTACATAAGGAAGCAAAAGCATACAAAATCAAGGTTGAAAACTGTAGGGAGAGGCAGAACAAGAATGGAAAAATTCACAAAAAAGTGAGAGATCAAAGTCCAAGTTAGAGGCAGTTTCAGGACACGAGACTTGTTCCAATCGCTTCCTGGGCATTCACACAAGCTACCTGGATCAAAACCAAGCATTTTCAGACGCCCTAACACAGTGTAAGTCGCACGATACTCACCCATGTTCTTGATTTCGCAATTCTGAAATTAGGCATCTTTTTCATGAACGAATACCATATTTTGAATCTATAAAACATTTGCAAACGATTGGTATTATTCAATTGCGTTTATCTGGCCTGAATGGAGAACCACCATAGCTAGGGTTCTTCATTTTGTTTTTAGGGTTTTCTGTTTCAGGTAAAATTGAGACTCAAGAGGAACATGGCTTTGATCATGAGGCCATGACGAATCAAACCATGCTCTTGGAAGGGATTTATATGGCCTGGAGAGAATTTTAGGATAGGCCTGCGCTTTTAGCTGCGGATTCAAATCCGCAGGTATTATTTTTTAGGGTTGAGGACAGGGATGAATGCGTGGCATCCCATCATTGGGCCATTCAAACCAAGCGCGCGTTTTTTATTATTTTCTGGCAATAGTTTTGTTTTTATATAATATACATCATTTATATTAATATAAAAAATGAAGCAGCGTGTCCCAGTGGTCAACAAGTCAGTTTCCAAGGCGTTAGGGGCTGGAGGTCAGGGGTTCGGTCCCTGCCTCCAGCACTTTGTATTTTCTTGTTTCTTTTCAGGTTATCGTGTGCATACGTTGGTTTGCCCTCCACCATAGTCCTTCATCCACTCAAGCGCCAGATGGCCAAAGGCCAGATCTAGTGGTCAAAAGCTGGAGGTCCACCATAAGCCAAGTCCATGCGTGCATACTGGATCCTAGAAAGTCAAAAAGGCCAGCGTTTTTGGGCTTAAGAAATTGCTACTCACACCACAAAAACAGGCCCAATTCCTCATTCCCTTTATATTTTATTTAGTTATTTTATTTACTTTATTTTATTTTATTGATTTTTTAACCAATCACAAAATTCTGTTTTATTAAATAAAAATCACAAAAAAATGTTTTATTTCGAATCAAATTTTTAAACTTTTATTTTTTCTTAATAAATTTATTAATTAATTAGGTTTTAATTAGAAAACTTTAATTCCTTTTGTAAAATAAATAAAATTAATTAGACTTGACTAGTTTTTAACCATTAATTTAATTATTATTATTTCTTTCCTAAATAATCACAAAAAAAACCCAAAAATAATTTATTTTTTCATTAATTAATTAATTTAATTTAATTTAGTAATTAATTTAGGATTTATTTCTTTTCCTTAAATAAAAATAACAAAAAAACCAAAAAGCCAATTTTCTTTCAGAAAGGGTCAAAACCCTAAGCTCGTACTCGATTTAATTTCCCGCACGCGTTATTTATTTTCATCATATTAATGTACCTGTTTCCGGTGTGCAATAGTTAAATAGGACATTTAATTACTTTTATCGCTTTATTTTATTTTTCAAAAGGGTTTGTCTTTGGCGATGTAAATACCCGACGCCTTGTAATTTAATTTCTGCATTTTATTTCCACAAATTATAACTGCTAGATGTTTGATAATAGGGTTTGCATGACAAGACTGAATGTTAATCTTAAAATCAAATTAGATCACCCTTAACATGTACAAAGATAAAAATAACTGAAAAAGACACACTCGCACATGCGCACTCTTAGGATACACCCCCACTTGGTTGCCTTCGTACACGGTCATTGAGTATAGGTCGCTTTAGAGGTCGCCCTCTTGTCTAAAAGATCATAGTTGCCTCGAAACGGTTGCCTCAGATATTGTTGCCTCAAACAAATGATCTAAGACATTAGGGTTACCGCTAAGGCGTCCTAACATTGCTTTAGTGACCGTAAGTCCCTCATTCGAATTGACCCTCAAAATCCAACGACGGTGCTACCTACTCATTAATAGTAGGATAGCATTGTCTAAAGGAAATTGGCATAGAACGATTCCTTTTTCGAGTAGGTAGATGGTTCTTAGATACTTGCTCTTTTAAAACAAAACTTTTCACACTTACACTTTTCGAACAAAGTTTTCAAAACACTTCATTACACTCTTGAGGATAGAAGCAAGAGTCAAATCGAAGTATCAAAACAAAAACTTTTTCAAACCCACAAGCACAAAGAAAACAATTTTGAAAACAATTGAGCAAGTACCTAAGAGCCCATGGAAAACCACGGATAGAAAGGGTGATAACACCTTCCCTTTCTATAATCTACCCCCCGTACTCAGAGATAATCTCGAAAAAGGAATTTTTCTGTGCTTTTTTCCTTTCCTTGTTAGATAAAATAAAAGTCGGTGGCGAATCTTGCTTACAGCGACATTTTACGAAAACAAGCGCAAAATGCAAACCAGCATTCCAAAAATAGTTAGTTCTTCCACCGTATCACAGGAAGGAAAAGGAAACGGAACGGCAGTGCCATCTGATTCTGAAGCTGAAGAAGAAGAGGATGAGGACTACTCCGAACAACAGTACCCTCCGGCCGATGACAAATACAAAAACCTGGAAGAGCGTCTAGCTGCTATGGAGATACAGAGAGTGTCGGGGCTGGATTTTGAGGAGTTAGGGTTGGTTTCTGGAATTGTAATCCCTCCTAAGTTTAAAGTGTCGTTGTTTTCTAAGTACGATGGGGTGTCTTGTCCCAAGATGCACCTACGATCTTATGTCAGGAAAATTCAACCACATTCTTCTGACAAAGACCTGTGGGTCCACTTTTTCCAGGACAGTTTATCAGGGACACAGCTGGATTGGTTCTACCAGTTGGAGAGGTCTGGTGTCCATAATTGGGAAGACTTGGCAGCCGCCTTCTATAAACAGTATCAATATAACGCTGACTTGGCGCCAACCCGTACTCAACTACAAAGTATGGCTATGGCTACCAATGATGGCTCAAAGACTACGCCCAAAAATTGAGGGATTTAGCCAGAAGGGTGCAACCACCTTTATCTGAAAGAGATCTAGTGGACATGTTCTTGGGGACTCTGTCAGGTCCTTTCTTTAATCACCTGATCGGAAGTTCTTCTGCAGGTTTCACCGAGTTGATTCTAACTGGCCAAAGGGTGGAAGTCGGTATTAGAAGCGGGAAAATTCAGAAAGACGCGTCTGCCTCAACTGCTTCAAAAAATCCCTTCACAGGAAAGAAGGAAGTGTATGATATCTATGCACAGAGAAATCAGGGAAGAATTGAAAGACGACCAACAGTGGGGGCCGTTATGATTCAAAAGTCTGCATCAGACCAGCCGAGAAATAACCAGCCGAGAAATGATCAGCCGAGAAATAACCAGCAAAGGGTGGAAAGGCCTGTAAGTCAATTCACCAAGATAAACATGACTCCTGCTAGAGTCTTACCATATCTCTTGAAGTTGAACCTGGCCATGCTAAAGGAGGCTCCTAAAAATCCTAACACTGCTTCTCCACACTACCATCCCAATGCCAGATGCGCGTACCATTCAGAAAGTCCAGGGCACGACACTAACAATTGTTGGGCCTTGAAGAATAAGATTCAAGATCTGATCGATGCAAAGGAAGTTGATTTGAATCTCCTGAAAAGCCGAATGTTATCTTCGCCCCGATGCCTAGGCATGGACACAATGCCAATGTTGTGGAAGAAGATCTGTTTGTTTCTATTGTGGATGAACTGTCAACTCCTCTCTTAACCATCAAGTTGAATTTGTTAAAGGCTGGGGTGTTCCCAGGTTGTGACCAAGATTGCCATGCTTGTCTATCCTCCCCATTTGAATGTCCTCTATTGAAGAAAGGAATCCAATAATTTATTGATAACAAGGAGATTTTGTTTGAGAAAGCTCCTGTTTCACCCATTCTAGTTCCAGAAGTTTCAATAATAACCATATACGCCAATCTTTCCAGGGTTCTTAAAAAACCCGTTAGGATTACATCTGCTCTAGTGACTACTCCTTTGAAGATAGCAATGCCCGGTCCAACCACATACAAAACTGATAAAATGGTACCGTGGAACTATGGTGGAGAAATCTACTACCATGGTGTCAAACAGATTGAACAGACCATTGAAGAAGAAAGCTCTGAGGAAGATAATCCTGACATCAGTAACATTTCCGGAACAAGCAAAATTACTCGTAGTGAAAGAATCTTTTCTCCAGAGATTGCTCCTCTAACAACAGTCTTTGGACCCGCGGCCATTCCGAAGATTACACCTATACCAGTAACTGTACCTGCAAATGTACCCGCCAACAATGACAATACAATTCCCATCCTTACTTCCGCTGCTGAGAAAAAGGAAAGAATGTTCAAGAGGAGCCTGTCTTGATGAAGGCTCAATCACTAGTCATTCCTGAAACATTCTAGAAAGAGATGGAAGAAATTCTGAGGATCATCAAGAAAAGCGATTATGATGTGGTGGAACAATTGGGGCGGACCCCCTCCAAAATCTCTATGTTAGCCCTGTTTCTGTGCTCTGAGGCACATGCTAAAGCTTTGGTCAAGTTTTTGAAGACGGCCCACGTGCCGTAAGAAATCTCTGCTGATCAGTTCCAGGAATGTGTGGCTAGTTTAACAGCTGACAATGGTCTAGGATTCTCTGATGCATATTTAACTTCGAAAGGGAGAAAACATAATGATTCTTTGCATGTCTCGATGGAATGCAGAGGGACAACCCTAGCGCATGTACTGGTAGACACTGGTTCGTCTTTAAACGTCTTGCCAAAGAAAGCCTTGGATAGACTGGATTGTGAAGGCTTAACCCTGAAACCCAACAATATAATTGTTAGATCCTTTGATGGTTCTAAGAGGATGGTCCATGGAGAGGTGGACATCCCGATGAAGTTGGGTACCCAGACGTTCAATTCAACATTCTACGTGATGGACATCCGTCCATCCTATTCTTGCCTATTGGGAAGACCTTGGATCCATCATGCTGGAGCTATCACTTCTACTCTGCATCAAATGCTCAAGTACCATGTCCATGGGAAAATCATAATTGTTCATGGCGAAGAGGAATACATGATCAGTCATCTGAATTCTTTCTGTTATGTAGAATTGGATGGCGAATTCATTGAAACTCCTTTCCAGCATTTTGAAGAGGTAGCTCAGGAGATAGCGGCGACAAAGACAGTGTCCTCTGTACCCATTATTACCAGACCTCCG